>JAJCXA010000146.1:0-87152 GCA_026770245.1 Clarireedia aff. paspali H2
TATAATCAGTACTTTTAGGGTACTATCCGCTGAAACCTATCGCCTAACCGCAAAAAAAACAAGATATCTCTTTGTAATATATTAATTACATCAGCTATGGGCCTCCGTCGGGGGATATTGACAAGTTGCTAAATATACTCTCAACTAAGCTCTCTAGCATCAAAACCATACTAAAACCGAGACTAAACAAATGCGCGAAGAGGAACACAATATCCAAATACCACATCTACGCTCGTCACTAGCAAACTATACTACCAGCTGTCCGACAGCTTGATTGCGAAGTTGAGAAGTTACTGAAGGGAGATAAATTTCAAGCAACGTCCTCTGCAATGGAATTCAAGTTAGACACTTCTACCTCAAAAGAAACTTTCCCTTGTTACAATCCACGACAAAACTCAAGGTGTTTCGTCGCTTTTCGAGAAAAAGCTGGAGAGTTCCACATTTGATAATCATACAAATATCACGAAAAAGGTTATGTATAGATGGACCTGGAAAATAAGATCGATGAAAAGCTAGAGAAGAGAGTCAGGTCCAAGACTCAGCTTATTGAAGAAAATGATTCTGGTTTAACGAGTCAGACAGGTGAATTTGTGCTGTCTTCTGTCATGTCTAATGCGATTGATATATTCAAGGAACAAATAGATATGGTGCTCTGTCGCGATGATGTCAAGAATTCTATTACCAATTAGGCTGCGGCGTGGGACCCTATGGGCCGGGTGGGTAATGAGATAATGGGATATCCTACCCATGGGTTACCCAGTAGGTAATAGCCAATATGGTTTAGTAGTAATAGCTATAGAGGTAACGGCCCCTATATTGCTCCTAATTTTAGAACATTTTGTGTGAATTAGTGGGTATAAGTAAGGGGTAATGGGTAACCCGCGGCCATCTATCACAAGAGATAGGAATCCTTCTATGTTCCGACTCTTTTATTACCTCATTGACCAGCCACGAGCAGCAGATCACAGAATTTTTTCCCTTCCGATGATGTTATCACCTCTTCAATACTATAGAGAGGAAAATTAAACAATTGGTGCTCTCCGAAAAGATTATTTCTGCACTTACAGGCATCGGACAACAGATTACCTATTTTGTTCACTTGGAATAGATGACGAGACCACTAGTAAAAGTGCTGAATAACCTTAGAATATTGAACTACCGAGAGAAAGCTATATACAAGAGGGAATAGAGCCTTATATAGAGCCAAAGAACCCAGGGCTAAATGATTAGCGATGCCCTTAGCGGAATGGCATCTAGGCCGCCCGGCAGGCTAAATGCTTGCATGGCTCAATGCATGGCTACGTGTGTACAACTCATATGTATACGCAGTCGTTACAGAATATATCATCTTATCCATAAGCAACTTACAGAAGCAGATCACGAAGCTTACACCGAGCAAGGATGTCACTGATTCTTTTAAGCTTCTTCGACAACAGATCGAGAACGTTACTATTCATAACAACATTATTGCAAAAGTTGATCATCTTCAAGAAGAGATTCAGAATTCTTTGCTACACTTAACTACCGACACTAGAACATTAGTACCTTGTTAAACAGACTAATCTATACTTTAAAACCTAATCTCAGGAATTAGAAAGGCAACTCTGTCGTCGGATATATTCAAGATGCTCGGTCTCTTACATACAGACACCTACTCCCCACTTGTAAATAATTACCTAGCTTTAAAAACCTCTCGCCTCAAGTTTATAGTATCTTTCCTAATTCAATTATTTGATCTTGTCGAAGAGCTCATCGCTGGTTCATTCATCTCCAGGGAAGTGATAAGTGAGAGCATGTCCGAGATATTCTATATATATCAATGACAATTCATCGAAGACAATAGGAGAAATTATAAATCAATTGGTACAGACGGTAGAGAGGAGAGGCTCGAAAGCGAATTGATATATACAGCTAATGAAGCTAACAATCCCACTCCACAACCAAGAAAGCGCGTTCGTCCACCAATTGAACTAGCAACAGCAGCGTCAATTTCGGCCCCGGTGCCTCAGCCACCCGCCCTCAATCACTTACAAATACTCCTAGTACTTACAAAATTCTTTAGCCTCTGTGTGCAAGTTTTAGTTATTGGGTTTGCCAATAAGGCCAAATCCGGATAGAAACCGCGCCCAACATTGTTAAATAGTTCATTGCCTGCTCCCAACATTCAAACTATTGTTGCAAATGATGTAGCCACGAGCAGAAGTAACGATTATCGCCCCACGAACTTGAGACTCAACTAAGAATCAGATAGGCCAGTTTGTTGTTGGTGGAACCAAATTCACACCTTCGCGCCTGACCATCATTGAAGGACATACTGCAGAATTATGACGGAGCAAGGAAGTGGCAGATGGAGAAATGGAAAGATATCAATAATATCTTTCCGAAATATAAAACTCGTAGAGAAAGCGGTGACGAGGATACTTGCTGTTTTTATTTCGAGTATATGGGAAATATTGATGTGTATGTCGGAAACTACGATTAGGGAGGAGCTACCTTACTGCGATGTTGAAATTAGACTTAGCTTAATATCATAGCAAGATATATGTTGAGATGCAGATGAGGCTTTGATATTCAGACATCAGAGCTTGCAGGAAAATTGATGTTGGGCAGCTTGTGAAAACTCCAAAAGTGACGACACTTCTGGAGAAGTGATAATTTAGGCTTATATTTGGTTTCACACAGCTGTATATTAGAGCTCAGTTGTCTATCCAAAAAAGAAAATAAACAAGTTTATGTTCTAGCTACAACAGAAAGCAATTGTGATAGGTTGATTAGTAGAGAATTGTAACATTGTCACTAAGGTATTGGACGTAGAACATAGAGTATAGGTTCATCTCCAAACTGATTCTTGCTTATCTATGAATGCCTTATGTCCCCTTTAGTATCTTATTTCTCTATACTGTGGCCGGGTCAGTTGTATATAAAAAAAATCAATTATATTCATTTTGCTATTTCTAAAGTCTCTAATCGGCGGTATTCGGGCTTGTATTGAAGAATGCACTTCCATTAGCAATCTTAGTTCCAGCGCGCTTATCCTCTAGTCCTCGAGAATCTCAAAGATAGCCACGTCCGCACCAATGATGTTGTGAAACCACATTCGAATTTTGACAGCAGATAACGAATCAATGCCATATGTATTCATGGACCTTCTGACATCAATATCTTCCTTGTTCCTAGCCAGTTCTAGATAGTCTGTCTCGCAAGCCGCCAGTAATGATATCTGGCACGTCTGCCTGGTCCTTATAGGCATTGATTAGTGCTCTGTAATTTATTTTTATTTCCATTTGATAATTATTTCCTTCCCGTTTCTGTAAAAGAAGATATTGAAGCATAGGCAGTTGTATCCAGTAAGTCACTTGAGCATTTGGATCGTAACCCGGATGAATCCTGCCTAGTAATACATGACAGTCTAATTTTTGGAACTACTGGTACGGACTGAGTAGTAGGTCCTATATAGGAACAGACTTAGGGGAACATTGAACTAAGTTCATGGGTTTATTGGACTATAAGGGCAACTTACGGATCAGGCTAGCTACTATCTTGAGAAATGCCTATACAAAGGCAGGTCTTTCCCACGGTAGATAGCTCAGTCAGTTCAGTTCAGTCGTATTAAGTACAAGCACAGTTTTCTTTAATATTATTTAATCCATTTCGATCCTTGCAGGTACTATTCTTTGTGTCAACCTGCTGTACCCTCAACACTGATTTAGGCTGCCGCGGAAGCACAGTGGGCGGGTTGCTGACCCTTATGGGGCCCCATTGGATGGGCTGAGAAAATGAAAACCCGGCCCACGACCCGTGGTTTACCCATTACAAAACTTTCTAATATTAGGAGCAATACATGAGTCATCGCCCCTATAGCTAGTGCTACTAATCGAGTATTACCCACAGGATAACGGGTTACCCAGTGGCTTCTTGGCAGCCCACTGGGTTCTTGGCAACCGACTGGGTAATCCATGGGCGGTACAAGAAGTTGTAAACCCGGTTCATGGGGCCTCACGCCGTAGCCTAGTCTGATCCTCGTTGAATGGGTAAATTTAGGTCGCAGTAATATTAGAGTGAAATTAGTCCCTTCCTCTAAGATTCTAATATAGTCTTAGTTCGTAATCGCTAGAGTCCCTGCTCTCTTCTGTGCGGCGTGGCCGACTTCTGGCACAAGTCCCAGATCGATGGAGATGACCTTCTCCCCTATTCCAACGCGATGCTTAGCGAGTGTATCCTGATATGTGTTTCCAGATTCATAGTTTCCCTGTCCGTATAGCCCAATCAAGCCAGCTACCGACGACAGCAGGGTGAAAAATTCTAAGTTTTTCAGAAGCAAAGATTGAAAGTTCCAAGATCCATCAATCTTGAAATCGACGGCTGCGTTGCTAATTCGATAACTTGCGCAGCAAATTGTTCCAGGATGTCTTTTATGGCGTCGGTCTGCTCTGGTAAACGCGACCAAAGAATAAGATGTTTTGCACAGCGCTTGGCTATCAATTGTGCTGTACTCCGGCCGAGCCCTCCCAAACCCCAGGCTATCAGATATGTAGCGTTTTTGTCAAATGGTACGTCAGTTCACTTTTTGATAAAGTCTTTTACATGTTAATAACACGCAAATAATCGTAAATTTATGACATACTGGGACAACATCAGAGTCCTTGATCCCAAGCACACCTTTCCCCCAGCTTTTTCTACTCTCAAACAATCGGAAAGCATTTTAAATCTGAGATCCAGAGAATACCTGCAAAGAAGCGGGAATGCTGATTTTCTTGTCCTCAAAGAGAGGCATTAATACTTGAAATTTTTCATGAACCATCGAAGGAGCCAACGCAATAGTATTTGTTATTCAAGTCAACACTGGTGAATAGGCTGCGCAGAAATTATCCGGGTCCATAGATATTGGTAAACCAACCCGCGCCGTGGATCTGTTCCCTAGGCGTATAACAATCCATGGATTCTTTAACAAGACTAACTAACTAAATTATGTGCTTCATAGTGTGCCCGGAACATGACCACATAAATGCTATGACTAAGATTAAAAACCTGGCAATTCTTCAAACGCACTCATGATTCTTCCCAAGAATATTCACTCCAAATTCCAATCTCTTTAGTTTTAAACTCCACAGTCCAGTCCCCTCTCCACCGATTCGCCTCATAAGTAGCCGTTACTTGATCTCTATCCGATACTTGATGTTTGACCTCTCCTCTGAAGAGTTAACCCTAAATCCAACCCTGACCAAAAAAACACTAAGGGCTGTTTCTTCATCTCACACTCCGCGATCCAACGATCCACGTTGGGCCAGATCCGTGGCATAGCGCGATTTTAATCGTCGTAGACGCGACGGAACTGGATAGATAGGAGCGACTTAGCTGTTCGTGAAACCAGTAACTAGTTTCTAGCAATAGATATCTGTCGACAGTGTACTACTTCACAGAGAAGTATCCTATCTTACTCGCGCAGGTGGAAGAATTTGCGGGGTACTTGAATCAACAATATGTAAATATGGGAACAAGAACGAACGCACAAGCAGTACGCAAAATGAGAGCTTGAGCTAAAGAGAGAAGGTATTCATTATGAAACATCAAACAGCTAAAATAAAATATAGATGTCCTGGTGTAAGTCATCTGCGTTGCATCGAATTCAGGTGCCGCAGGGCGCAGAATCATACACGAGAAGGATGTACTGTATGTATATAAGGACGATTTTATTCTCAACGTCTGTGCCACCATCGCCAGCTTTAAATAGAGCTAACAGGAGTTCTTGTTAAATGATACCGATAACTTCGCACGCCACAAGATGAAGCCTCCACAAATCCTGTCATCTATTCCCACCAAAATTGGTATTCGTGCGGATTTATGCCGATGAAGCAATCAACGTTACAATGTTTGCGGAGAATCTCCTCACTTTAACCGTTGGTCTTTCCAACTCCTAATTTAAAGTGCTTATTAAAAATACGCTCAAGAATGTACTGCGCCTTCAACAAAGGATGATAATGTGAAATAGAAACAGGTTCACAGAGAGGAATATACGGCAAGGTAAGCGCAATCTCGAATTGCGGGGCTTATCCGGATTGATACGAACATAATGGCACTCGACACATGAGACTGGCTGGAGGCAGTGAAGCGTAACAAACTACTTACCTGAATCTACCTTAATTCTTTGCAAAAGAGGTACGACATGATAGGACGACTCTTTGCGCGATTCCAAAAATCCTTAGATCCATTGACACCACTCACAATTTCCAGTACTTTACTATACATGCAGCAGTGTCTACAAGGATAGCGAGTGCTACGTGACAAACGACCTGAAAGTTGATATCGCTATGAAGCCTGGCAGCATGGGAGGGCTTTGGAGTGTATGAAAATATCTGTATCAATTTCATCATCAATCACCCTTCGAGCTCTATCTCCCTTGCGCACCAGCCTCGCCTTACAACCCGTTCTCATGTAGCCTCATTTCGCATTCACCGTGTATTTAATATAGTAATTTTAAGGTAAAAATATTAGTCAATTAATACTTTAATTTAGTAAGTTGTAGTAATAATAATGGATTCTAATAATTTTTATTAGTGCTAAGTAGCATTTAACTAGTGCCATAAACTATTCTCCTTTGTATCTCCACTTTGCCTGACGATGAAGGCTAATGTCTCCAGAG
The DNA here is from genome assembly GCA_026770245.1 of Clarireedia aff. paspali H2. NCBI lineage: Eukaryota > Fungi > Ascomycota > Leotiomycetes > Helotiales > Rutstroemiaceae > Clarireedia > Clarireedia aff. paspali H2. The sequence goes on from JAJCXA010000146.1 coordinate 6,641, forward strand.
AGCGTAGCTAGAATCATGCCGTATAAGCCGCCAATTGGCCATGTACTCAACCAAAACTCACTCCATTGCTTGGGGTTCTTCCATTCGGCTCGCAACTTGACCTTCACTTTATCGTATATAGTCGGTAGAGTCGTAGCGAAGTATTTCTCCCTTAGGGCCTGGTACCAAGAACAGTCGTATTCGCTCCAGAACTCCTCCTGAGTGTAATATGTATGCGCGTATAGCCACTTGCGTCCGCCTAGCTCCGTCAACTTGTGCTCCAGGGCACGATTCTTAGCCACAAATTCCACATAGTCTCGAGGGCCCCAACCCCAGACCCCAATATTAAGCATTGGTTGTGACATTTTGGTTGCATTCGATTTTTCTTTTTCTTTCTCTTCGTTTATTGACCTCTTCTTACACCTGGAGTCGGTGACTGGATGGAAAGTCGGCAGTGAGCATCTACGCAAGGGACACAGCCAGAGTGGCCAAATTCCTAGTTCCCGGTCAACCCAGCTTATGAACGCCTCAGCCGTATCGTACGGTAAAGCCAGGTCTTGAACCACAAACTGCGTTGAGACGCCACTTGCATGAAGTGCATGGTAGAGTGTTCGAGTGTGAGAATAGTCGTCAAGCAGCCAACGGAAAAACTTGGTAAATGGAATAAGCTTGAAGTAGGTATAGCCCTGACGACCGACCCAAAACCCAGCTCTGTCATAGCGGAATAGATATTCGCTAAGTGGGATGTATTCCACAACAGTTGAAGACGGGCTGAGATGCTGTGTCTTATGCTGGACATGCAAATAGAACCACGGGTCATCGGCGTGGCTGAAGGTCTGCAGTCTACACTCGGCCGGTTTTATATCGGTCAACTGACCAGTGATGATGACACTGTGTTCAGAGGAAAACGCAATACCGTCAATATAATCAATTTCAGCATTTTCAGTTTGTGCTTGGATCTCCTGAACCGCATTCGAAATCCTCTGAACCTTACGGTAGGTAGTCTTAACCAACTTCCTTGCTTCGACAAGACGCAATTCTATGAGTGTTATAATACCAAGAGTCCCTGCAGCACCAGCAGCTCCATGAAAAAGGTCTTCTCGTTCCTGACAAGACGCCTGGACGATGTCCCCGTTTCCGAGGACCATCTCCACGGAGTTCACCGTATCGTTGAAGAAGCCGTGGCGGAATGAGCTGCTCTCCCCTGATGTTCCTGCGAAACCACCGCCCGCTGTGATACCAGGGAACTCCATCACGACAGGGGGCACGAGGCCGTAGGCCAGAGTCGCCTCAACGAGGCGATCCATTGGCACATTGGGCTCTACGAAGGCAATGCGTCGTTCCGCATCAACTGCGAGGTTTGAAAGCATGCTGATGTCGACCACGTTTTGTCTCGACCCATGTCGAGGACGGGTGCTATTCGAGGAGCCATGGAACACCCGGTATGGCTCGCCAAGTTCAAAGAACTTGCGAACAGTAGTTGCAATATTATCAACTGCTTGGAAATGACGATTCATAGCAGAATATGGGTGGACGAAACGATTGCCGTGGTGAATGCCGATGAATGAGAACTGGTGTGTAAATTATCCTGTGTTGCGAAACGAGAAGATCATGCTGCTAGCATCGCGAACACTCTGACGATTTATTTGTAGGATAGCCTATTTGAGCGAAATTACAAATTGCAGTTTTCTCTATATCTGTTAGACTGCATGTGAGGCGTCTGCGAGGCGTCGATAGTTGGAAACTCATATTTTGATCGGCAATTACATTCCTTTTTGGTGTACTAGATTGAGTCACTGTTACGTAGCTGACCTGCAAGGTAGGCTGAAATAAAGCATAAACAAATAGCAATAAAAGTAAAACTAGGTGAGATGCGACTTTAAGGCTTTTGGATGGAATGATGATATTAATCCTCGCGTAAACAGACGCACAAACGAGCCTTTTCTGTGGAACCGGATGCGTAACAGAACTTCCGAAGCCTTTATTTTGTACTTGGTAATTTGGATAAATACTTGCAGTTCTAGCACCTATTATTTGTCAACCAATCAGCTCGCTGATACAACCTTTGTTGTGTTATTTGATTGGCTAAAACTTAGATCGTGGAGCGACAGGGACTACAAGTATTCATCCTTATCAGCAAAGTAGTATAGAGCGACAGGACTGCAAATATTCATCCAAACAAAACCAAGTATCTTGTGGGGTTCTACTAGTGCAATATCCGTGTGTGCGCTTCTTGTGGATACTTCGTAGACATAATAAAATGTAATGGATATACTCTAGTTAATTTTAAAATTCTACAGAATTGTAGAATATTGACGATCTGATTCGACAAAGGTACTCTTGTTTGATAGAATTTACTAGGATAAATTTTAACTTTCATTTGGGCAGTATAAACTATAGTGATAACAGCATTAAAATTGGCCCACAATTAAACTGGCGTCACACGCGGCGTATGCGGTCCAAACCAGTCACACTACTACCAGCCCCCGCACATCGATCGGTACACTTTCCCCGCGATTCATGGTGTCTGATTTGTCTCTTTTGGTTGCTAACCACCTTTACCAGATACCAGGGATAAACCGCCAAGGCACACGCCTAACATACTCCGTCCATGCAGCGCCATATTTGATTGAACACCGCGTCTCATCGCGCAAGCATCGGTGCACGAGTAAGAGCGTCATCCAAATGGCATAGATCCATACTACTACCTTTGTGCTACCTACTAATGCACAGGAACTGTAGCTGAGAAGTAGATCGCCCAGGTAATTAGCATGTCGTGACCATCCCCACCAGCCATTGCACAGGAGCAGGCTCTTGTGTTCTTTTCCATCCGAAGTCTTGTATGCGGCCACAATGTACTCTGCAGGCTTGCCCCATACTAGGCATCGGCCTCCTGAACCGCGCACCTTGTCTTTTTGGTTATTAGCGGAGCGGAACAGAGCGTACCCTATCACGCCAATGGCGAAAGCGACAGCCAGATAAGCGTTGGAAGCTGATGATGGGTACATTCCGAGATACTGCCCCTGAATCGTATACGTTGTAGGCAGAAAACAGAAGCAGCCCCAGGCAAGATAGAACCCGTAATGATCATGAGCAATGTCAATAGTGCGTAAATACCATGATTCATGGATGAAGAAATCTACCACGTAAAGGGTTTGGAGAATAGTGACAAGCGTCAATGACAGTTCGACGTACTGCTGAGTCTGATACTGATACGCCATATTGGAAATATCGCTGTGAGATTCCCACGTTAATGTTAAACGGTACAGAGGCAAATGGTGAAGGCTAGACTTACATAAGGGTCCAGGCAATCATTCCTGGACGCCCATTGCTGAAGAGCTTCAAATCGAACTTATCGCCAATCCGAGGGTTTAGCTCAATACCCATATAGAAATCGTAAATGAAAGAGCCTGAATGATGAAACAATAAGCCATGTTAACTTCGGCAAGCCATGAGTGTGTAGCATACCGCTAAATTTTCGATCATCTGGATGAGTAGGGTTGACGTAAGCCTTGATGAAGACGATGGCTGATATCAGTAAGCCCGCAAGATTCATCGCCGCAATCAAACTGCTCCAGTTGCGGGGAATGAATCCAGGATCCAAGGCTCCGAACCAACACAGGGCACAATACAGAACATGAGTCAAGATCCATGCGTAAAGGCCGTTCATGCGATATGTGAGAAGATGTCCAGCTGGGGTATATTGTCCGGTCTGTAAGTCACCAGGCAAGTATCGGAAAAGCAAAGCCTGCAGTCCGATCCAACAAGCAACTGAGAATACTCCTTTGAAATTAAGCTGCGGGCCATACCTGAGGCAAATTGACAAAAATCCTTCCTTCGCGACGGCTGCAGCAAATGAAGAGAACGATCCATCGAATGCGGTGAGAGTGATAAAGGTCGATATGGATGTGAGTGGTGCAAGAATAACGGGTGCTGAGGCAATCAAAGAACCAAGCCAGGACCTGCCGACACCGGTTCGGCCCCAGATAATGCCATCATTTAAGGAGAGAGTGTGGCTACCAAGAGTCAGACTAGCCTTAACTTCAAGACGCTTCCCTGATGTGGAAACCATAGTCGAGGTCGAGGTCGAGGTCGTCTCGTTCTCTCCGCTCCGAGTTATGATTATATCGTCCATTTGTGTTGTAACTATGCGAATGATTCCTCAATTGAATGAGTAGAATTTAGAATCCAACCGAGAATTATAATTAACAGATAGCTAGAGGCCGGCGATGGAAGTAAGAAGAGGCTTTGATAATATAATCGGTGTAGAGATATTTATGACCCTTAATGGCTTGCCTCGACTTGGTGATGTTTTTTAAGGTATATATTAGTTCCTGATTATGATGACGATAAGAGCTTATGCATTATTTATGTATCCGATTTGTTTTGGAACTATGTCTACCTAACCTTAAACGAATAATAAGACGAAATGTGATCATACCGTAGCATTGACAATCATCTAAACTAGAGAAGGATAAACGATCCCGTGCAACAAGTATTGCATAAGTAGAGCGATGATCAATTAATACCAAGCCTAGCTAACAGATTAGCTTAGAATTGTACTTTAGTAGTTGCCCAAATAAAAGTTAAATCTATTCTAACTTAATAGATTCTATCAATAAAAACATTTTTATTAAGTCATATTATTGAAATTTTACGATTCTATAGAATTTTGAAATGAACTTATATAAATCCTTATTATATCTGCTACCAAGTATATATTAGAATATCTTAGGGCTTGTATCTAGAAACTATTGTGCTACTAATATAATACAGTTAGCTCTGGATCATCTGAAGAAAAAGATAATACAATACTACTTCAGTGATGCCAAAGTTTCTCAATAAAGTAATAATTGCGAGCCTTTATTGTTTGTGCATAGAAATAAATTTTGAGAGATATATAAGGAACAGAAACGAGGTGGAAAATGTAGTTACCTCCGGCCTTCACTTAATTCATGTTCCCACTTTCTCTAATCTTTTAGTGTGTATATATCATTTATTTTCTCGAAAATCAGCATTTACCGGCAAAGAGACACACAATATATTGATTACCATGCTACATTTTCCGCAAGAAAGTTTTTTTCATTCCAGTGATTCTGGGGCTTATTTTCATCGCCGTAACGTTAGCGTTCGTCCGCCCAAGAGATTTCTCGTCGACAGGGCCATTACTCCCCTCATCAATTATCTTGGAGGCTGCTCTCGAAACAGACAGGCTTTCATCCTCCATAATAGTCTTGTGGTTGCGGTAAAATGGCTCCTTACAACAACTGTCAAAATCTCCAACTGACCTACTCTCAGCTTCATTCTTCGTTATGGATACGCGCTGTTCTCTCCGTGAGTTGTAAAACTCTAAGGCTATGCGGCATAGGTGTGGGCATATGCAAAGACCGCATGTTTGCAGAGAAGCATCTTCTGGCCGTAGCAGCTACCATTATTACACTATGGGATATAAAGCCAGTTGGTGGGACATGGAAACACCCAGGCTTCAAAGCTGACGCAATTATTTTGGCTTCTAGTAAGAAATTGCGCGTCTATATTAAGCGACGTAGCTTTCATTAAGGTATAAGAAGGCTTAGCAGAGTATCAACTTTAAGTTTTGATTATATAATAAAATCTATGGGATTTTGAAGCTTAGAGATAATTGAGTCTATTGATCTAGGCTGCGGCGTAGGGCCCTATAGGCCGGGTTTTCAAATTCTTGTTCTACTAACTAGGGCCCTATAAGACGGGTAGATAATAGGATAATAAGATATTCTACCCATAGGTTACCCAGTAAATTGCTATAGACCCGGTGGATAATAGCATAAAGGGCTTATTAGTTCTAGCTGCAGGGGCAACGATCCATACATTGCGGCTAATATTCAACGTTTTGTGAGGATTAGTGGTTATGGAAAATAGGTAATGGGTAACCCATGGGTAACAGGTTGGGTTCCTAGAAATTCAACCAACCCGCTGGGACCCCATCAAGGCCAGCAACCCACCCACTAGGTTTCCGCCGCAGCCTAGTAAGGAGTCATCTTGTTAGAGGTAGAGCAGTGGGCACGTAAGAATGGTGCCTGTAGGCGTCAAACGGACCTAAAAGAATGAGAGTAATCTTGAGCTTGATCCAACTATTCTACTTTTATATCTACTTGTGCGTATAACGGACCGAAAGACGCTCCGGCCGGGCTGGCCGGAAGTAAGGAGGTGTATGCAACTCCCGTATCGGCACGTGCATGCGACTCCTGGGGTGCGGCGCCATATGCGACCGGGAAGCATAAGCATGCAATGCCCGTGTAGCGGGTAAAAGAGAATCAACTCAAGTGATCAAATATAGATAGCTAATACCCTTCGTACAAAGGGTATAAAGACTGTAGTACGATCTTGTAATTAGAAGAATCAAGACGATTTACACAATAGACATTGGACCTGCGAAAGCACGCGGTTCCAGGTGTCATGTGTAACCCTCGTCCCAAACGTGATCACGCGAACTACGTCTTACTATAGGCGTACCAACACTACTGTGGGAAAGAGTGGCTATATTTATAGGCATATTAAGGCTAGTTGGCTCAGGCTGTATAAGCCTGCATCTATGGGTTGCCTAAGTCTGGTCTTATAGACCCCATAAGTCTACTTCCATGGGCTGCCTAAATCTGGTCCTATATTGATTAGCAGGTAGTCAAGGACTTTGCCCCATTACTCCACTACAGCAGTTACAACACATCTTTATAGTGTCAGGTCCTAATTTTTACGTCTTCGATATTTGCAGATCAGATGCGTAATCAAGTAAATGTGACGCCTAATTTACACAAGTGTTTATGTTATTCTCTTAAATCTCTTCACTATAACTCTTTCAATGTATAGTGTTCGCGCGTCTATTTCTCATACCTCTTAGTAGACCCCAAGCCAACACTCGATACAGCAATACACACACTGCTAACGCCACTATATCCACCAGCGGTCTTTCCTCAAGCTTGTACAAATTTAGCACCTCCTTTCCCGTTTCAATAGGACACCTTCCATCCGACAGCCGCTGGTAATTAGTGCAGGTGAATGTGACATCACGTAGTGAGTAAGACGCCATGACTCGCGTTGTGTAGCGTATTGGGGATAGATAGTTTATGGTCTTCAAGGGTTGTGGGATATTGATTGACAACACGCCACTCATAGTGTTTGCTAGAGACAAACATACGCCAACCATGTTGACCGCAAAACCCGTATGGTCGTATAGCGTGTTAAATATAATGCCCAGGCTCTCGCCGCATGATAAAGCGCTAAAACAGGATAAAACGCATACAAAATACATTGTCGCTGTATTTGGGAGTCCAACAGCCATGGTACAAAGCACGGCAAACACCAAGGAACCGATGATTTCGAAGGGCACCTCTAGTAGTGTATATGTCGTTAGGAACGCCTCGACCCCGTATATACCATCTTCATCCTCTTGATAGAAATTGTCGCGATCGTTCGGGTATGCAGCTATATTCTGCAGCATACCAACAAAGTAAATAGCACCAACCTCCTGGAGTATGCCCAAACGGTTTTGAACTGCATGATAGTCGTTATGTACAGGTGCGAAAAACAACGTGAATACTAAACAAACCCCAATGATTTGCATTGTGCGGGCCATGATCAGCTGGGGCTGGCGATAGGTATTGATGATCGCGCGACGAATAAGTATAGGTAGAGACTTGGTAAAGGATGCTCTCTGGCGGACCAAAGCACCCAATTGGGCTGGTCTTGACAGGCTTTTTTGTTCGAATAGTTTGCTCTTTGCATACCAATGCTGAGATACCTGATCCGTTTCAGTCGTGTTACTTTCACCGCCTAAATTCTTTTCATGATATTCAGGCCCTCGTGTTTCCTCGCATAGTTCCCTCGCCATCTCGATTTCAGGGGAGCTGTCTTCTGCTCTTGTACATGTGTGTTCACCTTGAGTCCTCCATATATCAATCAACCTTTGTACCCTCGACCGTGTCGCAGTCTCGCGCTCATTATTTTGTAGGTCAATTGTGATCAGATCCAACGCAAAGTCGGCTGGATTTGTATTAGGGGGGCATGGGCAGCCATGTGTCTCAAAGTGTTCCAGCATCTCTTTTCCTGGGCCAGAGTAGACTGGTAAGCCCCCTCGCGCCAATAATAGTACGTTACCGAAATGCTCGAATATATCTGAACGCGCTTGATGGACGGTAAGGATTAAAGTTCTTCCTTCGTTGGCGAGCCCTTGGAGCACTTCCATTATCGACTTCGCGGTAAATGCGTCCAGACCTGAAGTAGGCTCATCAAGCAGCAAAATTCTTGGATTAGTAAGGATTTGAATGGCAATAGAGACTCGACGTTTTTCTCCGCCGGAAGCTCCCTTTATCCAATCGTTGCCGATCAAAATATCGGCACAGTCCTTCAAACCCATCTTTACCAATATCTCTTCTGCTCGTTGATTCTTCTCCTCCATGCTCATAAATGAAGGGAGACGTAGACAAGCTGCAAAGCGTAGTGTCTCACGGATAGTCAAGGACGGCAAAAGAGCATCATCATGCTGACATACATATGAGCAAACAGACCGTATGACCGAGTCAGAAGGTACGGTACCGTTGAACATTAGCTTCCCTGACGGGCGATACTCTGTACCGATAGAACTGCGCAGCCGAAGCGCGATAGCACCCAGCAGGGAACTCTTTCCACTTCCCGATGGTCCCATAACCACGTTGAGCACGCCGCCGTGAAATGTGGTGGATATAGGATTGAGGATAGTTTTGCTGGGCAACCTTTTTCGTATTACCGCTCTCCTATCCAAGGCTAATGCAAAATCCTCAAGCCTAATGTTAATAGTCTGGATATTAGAGAGGTTTTGTGCTACCATTTTCTCCTTTCCAGTCGATAAATCGCGATTAGAGGCATGAACACGTGCAACAACCACCCTGACTCTGAAGAGGTGAAGGCTGATTGCTGAGAGGAAATCAAAAAAAAATATAAATGATAGCAGTGCGATGATTGGACGCCATACCCAATTCTCTGGGAAACCAAGTGACTCTATCACATATTTACCTGTAAATTGTATACACTCTCGGTTTAGGTTCCCACCATCATACGGACAATCATAAAAGCTGTCCTGGAATTCGTTGACCGTATACGCGCTGAAGGCGTAGAACTGACCTGATTAGCATCATTTCAATATAAATCTCAAATAACTCACTGTATACGTGATCCACTTCGTCCACCGAACATAAATCGGGATAGTGTTTATTTGAACAAGCATACCAGAAGCCAGGCTCTGTAGCATAGATACTACATTGGCTATTGTAATGGCACCAGCAAAGTGCCTGATAGCAACCACACATGTCATAGCACATGACACTGCAACATAATGATTAACTACGGTGATGGCTAAGAAAATGAAGAATTTCTTGACATCGTTATCGTACCCTGCCATGAAGTAAAAAATGACTGTAAAGAGCAGCGGTACAGGAATGTCCTCTATGAGCATCCGAGCCAATCTTCGTGACAGTATAAAAGGCAAAGGGTCAACACAATTTTCTGCAGACTCGCGGTCGAAGATTTGGATGTCAATGGTCATGCGGTAGACTTCGAAAATAAGGGTGAGATATCCTCTCATGGCGGCAGCAAGGAAGAGGCTACCTTGGCGTGATCTAATTCCCGCCTGATCGCGTCCCAAATTGTAGTAGATGCCCCCAGAAGCGATCGCCATTAGGATGGATCCGATGATTGCTGCAGCCATTCCCAAAGGGTCTCGATAGGTTACTCGGGCAGTTCGGTTGGTAAGTACGCGTATCTGGCGTGAAAAGCTAGGGCGATACATGGCCTGTGTAATTAATTTATGCGCCCCCATGTCGGCTACATTTTCCAATGGAGAAAAAAACTTCTGATTATTTAACCTCCATGCTTCCTTTAGCGTATCAACTCGACTCGTCGTTTCTTTCTCGCGCTCTGGAGTCCGATCATCTATAGCCGAGATGTCCATGACGAACTCAGCAGGATTAACAAACTCTGGCAGTTGTAGACCCTGATTTTTGAACCACGGAATGCAGTCAATTGAGGAGCCTGAGTAGATAGGACAGCCTCTGGAGAGGATAATGAGATTATCAAACAGATTCCAGATCTCTGACCGAGGTTGATGAATGGTTATGATGATAGTCCTTCCTTTCTGCGCCAACATCTTAAGAGTAAAAACAAGTTGAAACGCGCTCGTGGCGTCAAGTCCTGTTGTCGGCTCATCGAGAAACAGCACCGATGGGTTGGCCAGAAGTTGGACACCGATGCTCACGCGTCTCTGTTCGCCACCAGAACACCCCCTATGCTGGCTGTTCCCTATTTGAGTGTTGGCACACTCCTTAAGACCCAACTCTTGAATGACCTCCTCAACAATTCTATACTGATTATCGGCGCTGATTCCAGGTGGAAGCCGTAAGTCGGCCGCATATCGCAAAGTTTCTCTGACGGTCAGGGTTGGAAGTAGGATATCCTGCTGCATCACATAAGCATGTTTGATGCTATGGAGGCTGTTGTTCCCGTTAAAGAGTATCAATCCTTCCGTACTTAATCTCGAACTCGTGACTCTCTCGGCCATCGAGTTTAACAAGGTTGTTTTGCCTGATCCGCTGCTTCCCATAATGGCTGTCAAAGTACCAGGTTTAAAGTCAGCGGTGACAGAATGCAGGAGTTTCTTCACACGTGCGGCAGTACTAAACTTTGCTGTCAGAAGCTCTGGATACGTCGCGGGTTCAAACCATGACGGTGCAGTATCGACTGAGATGGTGAAATTTCGGAGGTGGACAGTGACTGGATCGACATTGCTTGAAAACATCTGGCCAGCACCTGATAATGAAATGTCTCTCCGGTCTGTCTGTGGCGAGTTGGTTCGTGAATCATTAGCGATCCATGCTAAAGTGGTAGGGTTGGTCTCGTCGCTATCGGTCATGGCGAAATTGCCACGCAGATCGTGTTGTCCTGTCGCTGTGTATGACAGGTTGATTTGAAAGCTTCTCAACAGCGAACTGAAGTTGAAAAGACCGTAAACTTGATAAGTAACTTCCTTGCACGTCTGTGCCTGCTGACCGAGTTTGAGTAGCACACAGCTAGAGTTGGAAAAACTCAAGGTCAATAGAGGTTAGAAGATGGCGTCAGTGTTTAAAGGATCTTCAGAACCTGAATTACTTCGTTGTCCTCTTTAAGGTGTAGTAGGATAAAGTGGGCATTTATCTGGCTATGAAGACCAAGCACGGTCTTGCTAACTTCCTAGTGATAAACAGCAACCACACTGCGATTCTTCTGACGCATCCCTTTCGTTGAAGACGTATGATATGATGTTTCAACCAATACAACCTGGACTAAATATCGTATGGCACTGGCTCTGCGTAACGGGTGATGTCTTGGCGGGGCAATCCACAAAGTAATAATTCTAATACATAGATTTGTATGGGTAACAAAAATGCTCTTCCACCTCTGACCACTGGTTTCCTATATACCTGGGTCCTTCAGCCCCTTTAGCCTTCCTGAGAGAGATAACTCTCGCTTTAGTATCAATCCAAGGTTGTAGAATATCACACCGCCAATTCCTAAGATGGAGCCTCTAGGCCTGAGACATAAACCAACAATGAAACTTTAGACCAAATCTACATATTCTCTCAGAGCGGTGTAATGTAACCGGTCTTGTAGAATCTAATATTGTATTATTTTCAAGCTCTCCTATTTTTATACTTTGATATCTGTCAATTTGTGTATATTTATTCTTAGTTAAACTATAATTCTTTTTAATATTTATCTTCATAATTTTCTCTTTTTCTGAATGTAAATAATTGAACTTGCACTATTATAATATTTTTTTTAAATATTTCATTTCCTATTATAAAAAACTAAATTTTAATAAAAATACAACTGATAAAAGTAATTTATAACCTTAGAATTTATAAGATCTCAAGGACTTAAATACATAAAGGGGTATCCTCGAGGATTGCCACCTACACCCCAGCTGGCAGGGCCCTAGCTGGGTACCGGTCCTATTCGGTCCGCACGGTCGTAGCGCTAGGCAAGAAGCGCGCCTCCTGTAACGTGCTGCCGCGATCTCGGGTTGGGAGCTCGTTGCGCCTGGCGTGCTTCGCACGCGCGGCGTTGTGCGACGATCGCTTCACGCACAATGACCTCTCTACGAGGGGGGAGGTCGAGGGCCTGATTTTGCAGCCGTGCGTGACTAGTTACTCCAGCTTCTTCGGCCAAGATGAACAGAGACAGAGACGGAGACGCCGCCTTGGGCTTGAATAAGGAGGATGCTTATTGGCCGCGTTCTCCTGCGTATCGCGTCTGGTCTCATCGGTCTCGCGTAGAATGTGGAGGGGTGTTTCCAACCAGGCGACGAGATTTGTGCCGTTTTTGGGGGTGCAGACACTTGCTCGTCCTGCGGCCCTTGCGCGGCGGCGACGAAAAGCAGAGTACGCGGCGTTGGGATTGCTATCAACTAAAGAGCATGAGCTTTGGCGAAGGCATCCTCGGGCGGCTTCTGCCGTATATTCGCCCCGTTTTGGCAGAGCTTATTATGCCGGATGGCGAAAGACTGAGCTGGGTCTTTTAAGACTCCCGCACCGGCGAAGTGGTTCGCTAGGACCTGCAGCTTGTGTCTCCTGGTTTTGATATGGTCGAGTATTGAAAGGCCTTAGAATGGGAGACCTTGCCTTAGTTGTGTGTAGACCCGGATGTGCTGGAGGAGCGTCTGTCGGCTCGAGGGGTCCGTGTTCGGACTCTGAATTTGGTTTAGCCAGCCTATCACTAGACCCCTGCCCTTGGGATGAGGCTTGCGCTTAGGGCAGTTCATCAATGATGAATATATGAACAATACGACTGGAAGAGTATCCGGCTGATAGAGAAGGTAGGTTTCAACAAGCAGCGAGACACAAGCTATTCGATGCCTTTCTAATTCTCCCGCTCGAATAATATTTCCGTGCTTGGCAGCACGGGCAAGGGGGTTTCGTTGAAATCTTTGTCTCCTTCAAGCAGGACCACAAGCCAATCTCCGTTCAACCTACGTTTTTCCTACGCTTCCTTCCATCGCTCCCATTCCTATCATTACAACTAATATCAACAAGCTCCTTCCTCTTCAAAGACCTATTCTCTGTTCGATTATTCTCTCCTTCCTCGCCTATTGAACAGGCATGCTTCATCGCAGTGTAAAGCTCGATGGGTCTTTTGGGGTTGACAGGAATGGATCGCTTCTGGATCTGTAGCTCTGCATTGAAGAACTTATATGGCCCATCTAACTTTCCCAGATAAGTATTACTAATGTTTTTGGTGTATTCTGTTAAGCTGAAGGTTGATTGCTGTCGGATACTGCTATTACGCTTCGCTGACGATTGTTTTGTGGTTTGCAGCGGCGAGGAATAGTTTGGTACAAAGAGAGTTATCTACATGTTCTACATCAGTATTGTGTCTTACAGGCTGCTGCATGTTAAAGCAACAAACCCGCTGTATCTGGTTATCAATTCTACCTCTACAAAACTGTCCAACCGTTTTTCTATACTATGCTATGACGAGAAAGATAACAAAATACAATGGCCTAAAAGGACCCTCATTTCTGTATAGCTTCACCAATCCTCGACTTCGGTGCGCAAAGGCACGTTGATATATCTCCCGCTGTTCCTTTACAAAGCTCGGATCTATATATACGCATATTGATCTCGAATTTGCACCTTGTCCATCAGACCCCAGAAGAGGTACTCGTATCGAAGCAACCGGATTTCGCACGAAGGATAATCAGACAGCTCTGAAAGGCACAAAACATTAGATCATGTAGCTCCAGCATCGACTTCTGCAAAGCCAGAAGAGGGGGGAAACTCACCCACGGGTAACCTGATTCGCCGGAAGGAACATCATCGCTATCCGCTCTACAATCTAACGCATCGCAATATTATTCATTTTTCCGCCCCCTTTTCATACACAGACGGAATAAATTGTCTAATAACGCTTCCTCGAACCTGGGTTCCGGTGTGAGTTCAGGTGAGTCCTTCGTCGTGGCTCTTACTACTCTCTCGGTTTCGAATTCGCAATGCAGAGCTCGAAGATGTTTGTTCGTCCAGTATAGAGGATGCATAGAGAGATCATCCTCCCTAATCAGCGCTCGAAGCGATCCTTGTGCACATCCATCGGGCTCCAGTCGTCGTTCCTCAACTCGCTCGTGTCCTTGGACCACCACCACCACCACTATCGTGAAGGGGAGAGGTCCTTAGATTTAAGAATGAATACCTGCATAGTTGCTCATACCGTCCTAGTCTGCGTGAGCGCTGTATTGTTGAACCGAATCGAGGTCGATGATTGATGATAGTGATGTAAGGAAGTGGAAGTTCACGGAGCTGTAGCTGTTGATGCGTGGTGACCCTAGTGCTAAGACAGAATAGGATAAGCGTTATCGGGAATCTCTATCGGCTTGGCCCCCAGGCCCTGTAATTTTGTCAACACGATCATGCGCTTGGGACACTTAGAACACCCAGCTTGGGACACCAAGATGTCGAGGGCAATCATAGTAAAGTATTACATTGAATTTGAATCAAAGGTTTTATACATATCAGATATTTGCTTCCGTTACCCCTCGCATCAGATCAGATGACATCTAGTCTCATACAGCCACGATGTGTTTGTTCCCCCAACTTTGGCTTAAGAGTACGTTATTGAGCTCCACCAAGCATTACTCACAGCACTACGGAAACTAGGCTACGAGCCATATCACTGTTCAGAGGCAACCAAAAACAAAGGCCACTACACTCACTGGTGCGAGAGTCTGACAGCGAAGGTCACCGGCGTTGGAAAGATTTTTGGGCGTGAGGAATTTGGCAAACTTCTTGGTCAATATAGTGTGAATATATCCTCTCTTTCACACGATTCTAATTGAGAGTGTTTCGGCTTTTCCTACTTTCCACAGCTAACAAAATATTGACAGGCTGTCACAGATATGCCTTGTGTCAACCACTATGCCGAACTGCTCGACGCATATCCTAACGCTAAGATCATCCTGATTCTATGCTATTCTGGATTCGCCTCTATGGTCAGGCGTAAAGTCTATTCTACCAGTACGTATCTGATCAGATATCCCCTCTCTACAGATACAGATACATATACAAATCCAAATGCAAAAAGCATCCAATATCCGCATTACTCTGCTAACGTAACCTTTATCTTTAGACCGCTATGCCCTTTCGACAAATTATCCTTCTAGCACAGACTGACTGGACCAAGGGCCGCCCACACGATCGTGCTGCTCTCAAAGCTGTGATCCTTCTTCACAATACTGAAACCAGACGCCCGGTCCCAGCTGAAAGGTTTCTCTAGCACACTCCTTAGGCTGCGGCGTCTTCTCCCACAAAAGAAATGTAGACAGCACCCCACAGGCACTAAAAGCAATCAGGATCTTCATGAGTTTAAACCATTTGGTATATGCAATCTTGACAAGTTCCTGAGACGCAGGCGCAAGTAAGGTAATTCTCTCTAAGGCTCTGAAAATTTTGGTTAACTGTAAAGGGGTGATTTCGTCCCTTCAAGGATGATTTTACAAGATTGTTCAACACGTTCGTGCAAATCGTGAAAGCAAGTGCACCCCTAATTTCTCGGAACTCGGAACTAGAAGAATGCTGATATGCCCACAGCTTTTCATTGAACATGATGTGATTAGGTGACGTTTGATAATACAGATTGGGGTAAGTTATAACGAACCGATATCTCTACTAGAAACTACAATAGATATCAACAGTAATGATCCTCGGAAAGATAGCAGCCGCCTCTTCCGCTCTTGGCCTTTACGCCGATATGCTCAATGATGCAAAAGTAATTTTAGCAAGCCAATAGAGGAGTATAGAAATTCTAAAGCAGCTTAATATGACTTCCCAACAGCCAGTTCCAATGCGTCCGTAGACATTCTACCACGTGATTCTTCTATCAGCACCCTAGATAGACTATTAAGAGAGCTGCAATTGAGCGAACCCAAAAGGAGTAGTACCCGAACTGCGGCAGCCATAGCCACAGCTTCAGCAAAGAGTCTTGGCAATGTGTTCGCTCATCAAATGAAAGGAATTATCGTTGATATATGTTGCGGCGTTGCGGTAGGTTTTGCGGTAGGTTTCCAGCGGGTAATACACTAAATGTAATGCTTATAAGCTTTAATGGACTTAGCAATGGGTGCAAACGATGCTTATTCGGCTAAAATGGCTTTTTTTGCTTAGGGGTGCTTCATTACTATCTACAGTGGGAAGGACTAGCTATCTTATAGGCCCTTCAGGCCCCGCATTCCAAGCCTCATTCCATGGGCTTTGTGATCCTGAAGTCACACATTCCATAGGCTCTTGCATGCCTGGACCCAGACATTCCATAGGCTCTTGCATACCTGAAGGCCTATGTTCCAACAATATACCACTTGCTGTTGCAGATGGTCTTCATGTCATGCCGAAGGTACTCGGAGACGATTCAGACGAGGTGCAGCAGGGAGGTGAGATTACCGATTGGAAAAGTGGTGCGGCTGTTGCTGGTAAACAATTCGCTATCAATCTTGCGGAGGGTATGAAGGATATCTTTGTACAGACGTATAAGGGCAGCAAGCAGGGTGGAGCTCTTGGTGCTGTGAAAAGATTGAGTCAACGCTACGTGGGGACTTTTACCAGAATTGGCTCTAGTACGTTGAGTTATATGTTGGTATTGTAGACTATCATGCTAACGTACATTCTTTACAGCGGGCGTAGGCAGGCTTGATTATACTGGACAAGGGATTTACAAAATTATTCAAGCTGTATCACATGCTAAGACGAGGAATTTGATCTCGCAACGTTAATGGGAAGAAGGAGAATATCAAGTCAAGCATGCCACTATTGGTGAACCCTAAACCACGAAACTATATTGAGTATATTTAAAAGGCTAAAGAATGGTACACCCGAGGAGGATAATTACGTGTAAGTTAATAGAATTTCAATCTAAGATTTGGAAGACGCTATTTTGCCTAAAGATGCAGAGTATTTATTATTGCGTCCAGGTAGAGTCGGGGAATTTCGGAAGCATAGTATTTTGGGAGTTAGATGAGTGTAAGGTGATATACACTAAGCAGATGAACAATCCCGATTAGCCACACGGTGCATATTAGAATTGATGAATACCATTAGTAGAATTTGAGAGCCGTAACCCCAGTTCTGATTTCATTCCAGGTTTGTAACTGATACGCCACGAGAAACTTAGTTTTATTTCATGTTTTCTTCAAACCGATGAATGGAGCTTGTAGCCTACGCACAAATTAATTGTAACCACTGATATCTGTCAACTGCTACGTAGGTAGTTTCCCCTTAATATCCGCGGGTGGTTTTTGAAGCTAGAATCCGCTTCGTCGATTTACAGATAACTCGTGGATTTGAGAATTATAAATTATCAATATATTATTATTAAGAACTAGGTAAAACAACCTTGAAAGACTTTTTTATTTCTATTTAATTTAGTATAGTAATATTACTATTATTATTTGATATAAATTCGGATCAGTTTCTATTATAGTTAGAATTATTATAATTTATGTTTTCAACAGTGAAGTAGCAGGTTGAACAGCCACAATATATATTTCAGTATAGATATTTCATTGTCGTTACATCTTATATAGTTTTCAGTTGCACCAACCTAAAGATACTATACAATATCAACCCATTGAAGCTCATCAGACGCCTTTCCCAGATCTGTCCAGGTTTTACTCTCCATATAACACTCTCCAACAAATTGAAACTGCTTTAAGCCTTGCTCATCTGTCTCCTTTTGGATCTTTCGGAGCGCAAAAGGAACAGAGGTGTCAACGAGCATGTAAATTTGGTCACCCACTTGAGCTTCCGCTGGAGCAACTCCTATATATCAGTTATTGGTGACAAAGAAGCATCGGGAATGACAAGTCTCTAGGACAAATCTAACAAAAGCTCTGTAGCTTGACCCTTGCTTCTGTGCAGCTACATAGAATGGAATGTCCCGGTATGGCAAAGCCGCAAAGGGCTATCTTTAGAGTTCGTTTCATCACTTCTCTCAGCGGCGATTTGATGTACAATTCTTTCCCAACTTCCTTTGGGCTTGTCTTTGTATTGCACATGGCTTTCATACAAGTCATCCTCCTCATCGTCTTCAGACAACTCCTCACTCTCAATAAAGTATTTAATAGCGCTAGCATATGCAAAACCAGCTGCGCCAATGACCTTGTGAAACATATAATCTAGAGGTACATCAGCTTGATAATTGAGTGGTATCTCACTTGTCCTATCAATAGCCTTCACGGACTCATCATCCAATAACGCCTTCCATTCGTAGAGTGGAAATGGCCCCTGGCCAGCAGAATATGCTGAGCTCAAGTTTGTTATTGTTCCTAACAGATATCCAGCCTCACGTAATACCAAGCTTGATATTTGGGTATTCAGAGTGGTAGATGTACTCGGAATGACCGTGGGAGTATGTGGCACATCGATATTCTTCTTGTATATCTAAAACGAAGTCTGCGCAATACGTTCAAAAGTCCCAAGATCTCTTCGCTTTGGTGCCATGCTCCAGTCTGGTACCCAGGATGGAAGATTGTCGATACTTGATCGGCCCTGCACAGCATAAAGAATCTCCAAACCACACTCTGCCAAAGATGAGGCGCAATCCGAGTAGACCTTTGCTAGCGAGACTCCATAATTTGGAGTAAGGTTGAGATCCATACTAAATGAGTGCAACAATGGTAATAAGGTGTAGACCTTATCCCATGGATTCATGGCTCCACAATGCCTTGCTTGGAGAAGAGCCTTAAGCACTATATTTCCAGCCTTAATTGGATCTTTTTCAAAGGACTGCATTTTAAATGTAACAACAAATGGCAGTAGCGGTAACCATTTCGTACTTGTGTTCCATGTCTTAAAATTCTTAACTGAAGACCAGGGCAAGGTCTTCTCTCCGTAATAGATAACTCCACTTCTTGATAATGTAGCCTCCTGGATGACCCATACTCTTGTAAACCATGGCTGACGGAAGAAGTTATTGAGTGCGTTGATCAGAGGTTCAGACTTCGGATAGCTGAGAGATGAAGTTTCTGAGTCTGGATTATCGCATTCTACAATGAAGTCGATTGCTAAGTCGCTGTCCTGGGTAGCATGGCCCAGAAAGATTACCATATTTGTAGCCTGGGAATATATCTTGGACATGAGAGTTAATTGATGATTTCTTTCAAAAATATCTGATTGATTGATACACAGTGCGTCAATCCAGGTAATGCGTATCCGGTCTTTGTAACGTAGGCGACTGAGAGCAAAGTAGCAATTAGGCGTAACTGAGAATTCTTTCGATAAGAGAGAGCCCGGGACTGTTACGTGGATGGTTTGATAATTTAAGATCTCTCCCCACGTGTATGATAGTGCCTCATATGCCTGCGCTGAACGAAGCTCCGTCGCAACAAGTTCATACTTAATGTCTGTATCCTCGTTGTCAGGCTGGAGCTTCAGCAGGTGTATGTGGTTAGGACTGGGCAGAGAAGGTCTAGGATATAACTGATCAGCAGGGGTAGCACGTAGGTTTGCCATAACTGCACGTCGAAAATTGAAAGCAATCTGTATTGATGAAATAAATACGTGGCTTATCGCTGCACAAGTAGCTGCTGTACTATAAAGTACTAATCTTGATGGTATTAGGATGGATTATGAGTATTGGCTTATATGTTGTAATATTATTGAGGTCTACGGATGCTACGGGTGTAAGGTGTGGGTTGATATACTACCTGGATGACTAAGCATTTCTGACAAATCTATAAGTTTAAGTAAAATGTATCAAAATCATGTTATAATATAATCACTTTCTTTTATATAATTAAAGGAAGACTAGATCATCTCAATTTATCACCCTGATTGTTCCATTAAAAAGTGCAGTAACATAACTTCCGCACATCTGATTTGGCCAGGATCAGATGTACGTACAGGATCAGATATGCATGCAGGATCAGAAATATAAGCCGTAATTGTCAATTCTCTAGAAGTGGCGTCACTTTTGGAGTTTCACAATATATCTAGGGAGCTTAAAGCGACCTGCGACAGCTCATATTTTTTATTGAACTATTAATTATATTATAAGTAGAAGAGTTTATAAAGAGTTTAAAAATGAAAATATTGAGGAGAAATATAAAAGATTTCAAAGTCTTTTGAAAAGTTTATTAGTTTAGTTTGAAATGACAATTATCTCATTAATGACTATCTGGTAATACCATAAAGACCTATCCATTCAATTTACTCGTTTTGCTTCTTTTTCGGCATATATTCTTCAGGATCCTGTGCTCCTTTCCCATCTCCAGTCCACCCTTTGATTCCTCGACTCCCGTCACCACTCGCGGTATGATCCTCGAAATCTCCATCGGGAAATGGAGCTGCTTTGGCTGAGCGATTCACTTTGGAATCCTGAGAAAATGTCAATAATTTCTAGTAGCTAATCTTGATATAACGAACTAACTTTCCCGTCTCCCCCGTGGACTAGATTTTCTAAGCCAGAATCAGCCTTCCACTCGGCATCCGCTCGAGAACTGTCCACGCGTTGAGGATCCTCTGTTCTTCGATTCATTTCGTTTGACATATTTGAATTTTTGTGTTTAGGAGTTCTGAAATTAAAATTCGATTTCGTGAGTCTTTGAAGGGAAAATACGATAGAAAATTGTAAGAATGGATCAATATATAACTTGGGGTGGAGGTTTCCAGATATTTATGTAGATGATGTCAGGAACACAAATTCGCCGGGATCAATTGCTGCCGCATTTCGTCACCCAATATCAAGCGGGCATTTGATCCTCGAATCATATTATATCTATCTACATCTTTCAGAGCGATGAAAACTCTATTAAGAATAAACAAGAACTAGAACAAGCGCAAACAAAGCAGTGGCTGGCCAAGACAGTGACGTGTACTCTTTACACGTGTTGATAGATATTCTGCCAAACTATAGAGCAGCTGATGGAACTGAATGATAGAACAAAGAACAAAGAAAAGCCAGAATACCTGTTGACGTCACAGTAGCTAGGTAAAGGCAATTATATCTCGTATACAAGCTTGAACCCTGAGGCCTTGCCGTCCCTACGCATCTTGAAACCGTAGGGTATAGCGGAGAGCCCACCTAGCATCACCTTGACCACATTTGATTGCAATGTTTCATTCAGAAGACCAGATGAGATGGCACATTCAATCGATTACATAGACACAAAAATCAACCTAGAGGAACTAGATATCTGGCACCCGGGGCAATAGACCAAATGTCTAGACGAAAATGCATAACTTCAACGCATCTTTTATCCATTTAACCCTGCGGAATGTCCGCTCTGAACTTTGTCTGTCAGAGGCACAGTCTTTTGGCACCACCTTTTGAAGTCGTCTAAATGGAGGTGCGGGGTACCGATTGGGCAATGAATTCTCTGCCCGCAGAAGCCCAATTACGAAGATCTCGGCCTACAAAAGCCTAGTTACGAAGAACCTTGAACTATCCCATCACTTATGACACGTACCAAGCGTTTTATTGACAATTACACAGTCTCGTTGAATCGCTAACACATTTCCTCTTCCCAACGAGAAAGCTCTTCCTTCGAAGCCTTAGCGTGGTGGATATTACACGAGCGGTGGACGCATCATTCTTCGAGCATGCTATTTCCATTCTTTCCTTCTCTTAAGTCGAATTCGGGGGTTACAATGGGACGTTGGCAGTCGCGAAGCAAGGCATCTATCTCGAACATATCGAGAACTTACGGGAGCATGTTAAGCTGGAAAAATTGTATCAAAAACATTTGATCGCTGAAGTGGGGCTGGAACCATTGGCGGAGGCAGAGGAAGCAAGAAAGGAGACGATTGAGAATTGCAATAACCAGATAAAGCTTCTTGTTGAGCAATGTGAGTTCATAAAAATCACAATTGCCTGCTCTTCTTAACGTGTTTTTATCCAGGTGATGAATACTGCACTGCTCAGATCAATCTTGCTAAGAATTAAGAAATCACGCTGAATCTACGGAAGGATATTGCTGGTCTCAAGCATCCGTGGGATTAGCTCTGTAAGCCAAAGAAAAATACAGCAGCCAACGCGCTATTCTGCTTGAGAACTTAATTCCGAATTACTGGACCTTCAATACCTCCGAGGGTTGTCAGTGATAAGGATGTTGCGAGAATTGTCGCCAAATATACAGTTGAAGAGAGAGAGCAGTTGCTTGTCTTTGGTCATAGAATTACTTGCGGCCTCCAAAAGAAGCATATCAAAAAGAGAAAGAGGCCGCTTTCACTTTGGGTATTAGCAAAATATCCCCTTCATTTTTCTTCCTCCCTATTGATATCGACAGATAGAGGAATAGAAGAAGATATATTATTCTAAATTCTGAAACTATTCCAAGAAAATACCTTTCTTTTCCTCTATATTGTATATTTAGAATTGGCGTAGCTGGTAGGCTTACCTTGTCGACTTACTATCTATCAGTAACACTGATTTTATCCTTTTTGTATATAGAAGCTTGATATTAAATATATAGACCTTAGTAGAAGTAAGGCTATTCTTTCTGTACAAGAAAATCGTAAACAGATAGATATATAGAAGAAAAGTGGATGACGCTCCGCTGGCTCTCCGAAGGCCACTGCCGTGGAGGCAGACTAGACTTCCTTCCACTTACAACTAACCAACAAAGGGGCGGTAGGTAAGTAGGTAGAGGAACATACCTTTACGGGACCGGATTACCAGGGGGCGGCAAAGCCCCCTGGTAATCCAGTCCCATAAAAGTCACCCGCTTGGTGCCCCTGGGTCTGACTCAGCAGCTACAAAATCGGGGTGCACCAAGCTAAACCACTAGGCCTAACTTGGACACATATTCCGCCAAGATATAGTGACCCCGCCTAGTTGATATATTCATCTCTCCGATTTTACATTGCATTGGGCATTATATTTGTCAGCACTAAACAGTTCGTCATATCAATCCTCAGAGCTTCATGGTCATCACCGTGGAAAGTAGCCGATGAAACTCTCATATCCACTTAATTTCAGTAAAACATCTCAAGAGCTCACTCTGTGAAAGAAAACTAAGGGCTTACTTGTCGTCAATCCAAATATTTCCGTCATGGTATTTTGTGCTTTGAAATCCGATAGGATTCGCTCCCGCTTGCTGTAGTGACTTGAGAGTCCTGTAGAGGGGTTAACCCTCGCAGAGTGACTAATTGTAGTGCAGACTACAGTAGACTTACTACTACTACCGTTGACAAAACATATCTGACCGATACTGTGATGGAGATTTGTCAATAGCTACTTACCATAATTTCAAACCGTATCTGGGTGTTGGGATGGCTGATCGAGAACTACTATAAGAACCCGCTCCCTCTCCCTCGTTTCGTGTCTTGAGATATAGAAAAGAATACTCAAGACACTACAGTCCAACATATTTGCCTTCTTGCACGGAATCACCTCTTTCTAAAAAGAAATCGTTGCCTATCATGTCTACCTTCAAAAACAAGGTCAGCATCACTCATATCGGAACGGCTACAGCCATCCTCACAATCGATGGCGTTAACTTCATCACCGACCCTTTCCTCTCGCCTGCTGGCACCACATATGAATCAAATGGCCATACCCTCAAGGTGCATGATGATCCTGCCATGAGGCTGGAACAACTTCCCCATGTCGATGCTGTGCTTCTAAGCCACGAGAACCATCCAGATAACCTTGATGAGATTGGTCGCAAGCTTCTAGACGGTCGTCATGTGTTCACTACGAGTGATGGCGCTACGAAACTCGCGCCCAGACCTAGTGTTATCGGCTTCAAAGACTGGGAGGAGATCGATGTACGCATCTGTGGCAAAACTTTCCACATCACAGCTACGCCATGCAAGCACTGGCCCGGCCATGAGTGTGTGGGATTTATCTTGCACACCGAGGACTTTGGAGTCGCACCAGACGGGCGCCCGAATGCTGTGTACTTCACTGGTGACACAGTCTATGTCGAGGGTCTCAAGAAGATTGCGGATAAGTACCACATTGCCATTGCGCTTATGAATCTGGGAAAGGCCACCCTCGATAACCTGCAAATCACCATGGATGGCCATCAAGCCGCCCACCTGTTCCGCGATATAAAGGCAGACGTGCTCGTTCCTATGCACTACGAATCCTGGGACCACTTCACGCAGAATGGGAATGCTCTAGCAGAGGAGTTTAAAGTGGAGGGCATCTTCGATAGGGTCCTATGGCCCAAGCCTGGTGTCAATGTCTCGATCAACTAGATCAAGAGGACCTTAGAGTGCCAAATTAATCGAATCATTCGCCCTCTAGGCGATCTTATTCGTCAACCGGACACCAAAACAAACTTGTGATTGACTTGTGGATACGGAAGTTTCAGGATCAGACTTACACTGAGTTATCTTGGCGCCGAATCGTGAAAACGACTGCTCGGAAGGCGAATGATTCCATACATACCACTAAGATAGGTGGAACGGCACAGATGCAGATACAGTAACCACGGCGGTATTGGATAGTGAAAACAGCAGATTAAATTGGAGCACGTATAGCATATATACATGGTACAGGAGATAGATAACATGAATTATGAATTCGACCCTCCTAATTTGCATTACTTGAACTGAAGAACTTGAATGTAAGTAGTCTGTGTGAAGTGGCCATTGTGTTGGTTAGGTCCTCGATGTGTATTCAAATCTAATCTCTATTTCCTAGCTACAATTGACAGGTGAACCTGCCAAGGTATCTCTGGCATGTTCAAGTAAACGTACTTGCTCAAGCAGCAATCGTCATGTCCAGTCTTTGGAAGCCTCCTTTCTCTGCAACCTGTCTCTGCAACGCCACCATCCTCTTTTGATCACCAGTAGGATCGGCCGAGTCACCCTCGAGCGTCCATCCTAGGAACTCATTGGTGTAGTTCGGCTTGAAGTCCTCGTGAAGGACCTCAAGACGCTTGCCGTAACGAGTAACCTTCTCCCAATCGCGTTGAACATTCTTCAAGTCCTTGGAAAAATAAGCATAGGATCGCTCAAAAATCTTAGTATTGACAGAAGATGCCATCTCAGGCTTGATGTCGATGTACGTCTTGTACGCTTCAGTTGGAGAGGCTAGAACATAATCTGTAGCACGCTTCACGGCCAGCATAAACTTGTGAAGCTTCTCGGGATTCTGTGCCATGAAGTTGTCGTTGACTGTTAAATGATAGAGATTAGATCCTGTATCACTTAAAAAAATGGAACAACTGACCAATATAGAGGATTGAGCAGAAACAGCAGCATCCAAGCTCGGCAAGTTCGTCGATTCTCAGCATTTGGACATCAGAGCGAGGTCTGCCAGAGCCCACCAACCATTCCTCCAACTCGACCATCTGGACATTCTCTAAGCCAATGCCAGCATCAATACTACCCTCAATGATAGCCTTTGTAACATTCATGCCGCAACGGACAGCCTCGTAATCGGTCGCTTTCATGCCGTAGTGCTTGGTGAGCTCGTCAATCTGGATCTGCACATGATAAAATAAGCTTCGTCTAAACTCTAAAACACGTATTGGTATACCTTGCCAAACTCCCCAACATAGCCAATCTTCTTGCCCTTCAAGCTTCGGAAATCCGTTGTGATCCCGCTATCCTTCAAATATACGACGCCGGTGAAGGGCTCATCTAGTAGAGAACCAATTGAAGTGACGGGAAAGCCGCGAGCTTTGGCAGCAAGCGTGTGAATCATGGCCTTGAAGCCCATGTCGACTTTGCCAGACCCGATGATTTCGGTAACATCTGAGGCATTTTCATTAGAATATATGGCACCGATGATTCGCAGACTGACACTCACCACTTGGGTCATTCGGTTCGAGAAGAGCAACCTTGATACCCTCGTCGGCGAAGAATCCCATCTTCTGGGCAAGATAGACAGGCGCATGGTAAGGGGTAGCGTGCCTAGGACACCAAATCAGACTGGAAGAGCTCGGAGCTGTTGTCAGGCTCACCAGTTCATAAGAAAGGTTATCTTGTCAGTGGACATGTTGGCTTGGCGATGTTACTCTTCCGAGAAGCTGCATGGAATTAGAATGCACGCAGAGATTGAGGGAGGGGAAAGCATGAGTTCTTAGACGCTGGCATTATCCAGATCAAGTTCTAACGGTATAATCTCAGATCCCGACACAACGGCTGCCCATTTCCTCCTCTCCCTATATGCCTCTTCCACGATGTGGATTCGGGAGAGGGAGAGGTGGTTGAATGGGTAGTAGAAGAGTCAGGAACACCCGTACAGCTTTTATTTACATTACCTCGATCTGAAGTTGACGCATTGCGTAGTAGAACACAAGTATTTTCCAGCTTGAACATACTGCTTTGTTGCAATGGAGTATCTGGGTTTGAGTGTAAGAGAGAAGATGCGGTTGAAAATGAGGATAAAGGATTGATGGAAGGTTGATGGGAGGTGACGGGTGATAAAAGCTCGAGAAGCGGGGTAATGGCTAATGCGTGGGGCAATGCGCGGAGTCGATGATACATTATTCCGAAAACTTCCACGCGACAGCACGTGTGGACTTCCTTGGACACCGAGAGCCAGCTATTTGCTCGCAAATGCATAGCCGCCCCACGGATATCACTGATCGTGGTATTCTTGTACGGAAGCACCAATGAAGAAGCACCAAGACGAGTGTGCAATGCAGTTACTAATTACACCATGACCAGAGAGAAAGAGAGATTAGCCGGAGAGAGATTGCTGCCGGCGGCTAAATTAATAGTCATGAGGAGGTACAGTAGTTCTATGTACAAAGTATAGATTTGGTCCCTGGGATAGACTTGATTCATCATTCAACCCAACCCAAGAGCATATCAGCAGGAGGAAAGCGAGTAAATTGCGCCCTCTGGAATAAATTCCACCAATCTCTCGGATGTCATACTTGGCCGGAACTTGGCTTCTTTTCCAGCCAACTCAGCTCCCTTCGCTTTGTTCTGCACCTCCACAAACTCAAATTTCCTTCGGTCTTCTGGCAGCAAATCGTAGATCGCTCTTGCATAGTCGGGGTCGATGTTCCAGAGTTGAGCAAGGTAGCCAACTTGGATGACCGGTGTATCGACGAACTTGAGCATGTTTGCGGTGTTCTTGTGAAGATGTTGGCGCTGGGTATCGTTCATGACACGCTTGTACAGCTCTCTAGCCTGGTCATAGTCGGAAAGCTTGCCCTCATGGTGGTAGTGACTTTTCCGAGAAACAATGTTATCCGAGACAACGTAAGGAGTCTCAGCGGTGTCTGGACGGAACTTGTGTTTGAAAGAGTTGGGGACGTATTGAGGATTGCCTGCATGGTTGGCATCATTGCGCTGGGGACCGTCGAAATTGAGAGAGGCGTAGGAACCAGCCATAAATGGGCAGTTGACAGGAACTTGATGCAAATTGACACCAATACGGTGATATTGCGCGTCGCGGTAGAAGAACATACGGAATTGCAATAGAGGATCGGGGCTGTCTTCGATACCCGGCACCATGCTTCCAGGAGAGAAAGCGGCTTGTTCAACATCACGATGGAAGTTTTCGGGGTTCTTGTTCAGGACGAGTTTTCCGAATTCGTGCATCTGTGGCAAAGGTTAGTAAGTGCTCATGCAGATTCATGGTAAATACCTTACTGGGAACTGTGCACGTGGCCAGACCTTGGTAACATCGAAGGGATCGAACCCCAAAGTATTTGGGTCAGCTTCATATGGTTGCATGATTTGTATATGAGCCGTCCATTCAATCTCTTTCCCGTTCTCGATACTTTCCCAGAGCTCACGCTTCGAGTAATCAGGGTCTTCTCCACAAAGTCTGGTTGCTTCTTCCTGAGTGAATTGTTTCTGGCCGTGTTTGGCTAGGAAGTGGTATTTGATATAAACAAATTTCCCCTCCTTGTTAACCCATTTGAAGGTATGGCAGCCATAGCCGTGATTGTTACGCCACCCGTTAGGAGTCCCGTGATCACTGAAAAACATCATGCCAGCATGATTGGCTTCTGGTGTAAGTGCCAGTAGATCAAAGAGGGAGTTGTAGTCAAGCAAGAAGTTCTTTGGGTTTCGTGATTGCGAGCGGATGACATCGGGACCCTGGATGGGATCTCGACAGAAAAAGACAGGCTGGTTTTGGTAAGTCAAAGTACAAACCAAGCTTGTGACTATTACTTACAAAGTTAAGACCGACGATATCATAGTTTCCTTCCCCGGTGTAGAACTTGATGGCCATGCCACGTGGGTTACGTGCCAGGTCAGGGAACTCACGTCCAACTGTGACGGTGGAAAAACGAACGAAAACTGGGGCTTTCACACCCTTGCCGCTAAGGAAATTTGCCTTAGTCAGATCGGAGACGTTAGCAGTAGTTTCAAAGTAACCAAAAGCTCCACTGCCGCATGGATGCACCATTCCTGGAAGCAATTAGTCTAGGTTATGGTGGATGATTTAACAAAGAGAGAAAACCCGTACTTTCGAGGTTCTTGCTTCGGTTGAAGTGCTGTTGCTTCTGGAACAAGAAGGTATCACTGGCCAAAGGAAGGCCTCCAATTGTCTTGCTGTGCGCAGGATCTGGGAATGGGATGCCTTCATTGTTGGTGAAGTATGGACCATTGTCTTCGCGCATCCCACCTTGCTGAACTCCAGACACCTTGGAGATGATTGAAGCTGGACCCTTATTGGCACTTTGGAAGAGGGTTCCTCGTTGCATAGGACGAGGATCTCCACCCGCGGCGCCGATTGTCTGCTGAATTGCTTGAAGGGGATGTATGTTCTCCATTGTGGTAGTTGATATTGATTCCTGTCGTGTTGGGAACTGTAGAAGAAGAAGTGAAATTCCATGTCTTATCCGCAGATTAAATACATGGAAAGATCCTCCTTGGCTTGCAATTTAGGTGACGTGTGGTATTTTGTTCAGTCAATCTAGACTATCCAATGGCTGGAAATCACCATACATCTTTTTTAGATCTCACTCGGATTCCTCCACTAAAGTTTGAGGGCAGAAGTGGAAGAGCCTATGACATGGATGAGATTATCCAACTCACTTCACTTCCTCTTGTTCCTGTTCTGTTTTATATCAGAACTTTTCTCCTACTCGCACAAGAGTGAACATATCCCGGGACCGCCTTGTGACATGAACGCTTATGATGGACTAGGTTCGCATGACCTGCAGTTCCCACACACAAATTTGGAATCCAAAGTTACTATTATGGTAGAAACGCCGCCTAGGATATAATTGTCGTTGCGTCAGTAAGTAAGTTAGAAATCCTTACTAAATATCGAATATCCTTAGAACTGCTGACATCATTGTAAAACAGCTTTCAAGGTTACTGAGCGGTCGAAAGCTACCCCGCCTCGACAAAATGTTCGCGTTCATCGACATTTGCATATCTTTTTCTTTCGTGCATATGCATCTTTGACAATTGCCATGTTTTCAGATTATCTTTTATCATAATCTAAGTCAGGATCTTCTTTTTCATACTTTCCGTAAACCGCTCCGCTCCACGAGTTCCCTCCTCGGGCACTAGCAATCCGCGGATCCCATTTCAAAGTCATAATCCGCTCCGCTGAAAAACGGATATCTATAGGTATCAGCCGGATATCCGCTTGTGTAAACCGAGCATGAGTCGTGCATTTCATCCTTCCAACTTATGTGGTACAAAGTACTTACCACGGGTAACCGTTTACGTAACCGATTCCCTAATCAGCCTAGTTCGAACGTATCACATCAAGCCAAAAGGAAACACAACACATCGGATAAGCTACCCTGAGCGACTAGAAACTATCTGTGACCCGGCACTGACGACCCGGCACTGCAATACATGCGACATCTGTGGTGACACGAAGTAATGCGTTCCTGCATTATCGTGTGCACTCAGTTATAACATCGACGCCTTCACTCTGTCCCCTTGACTGCCATACGCGACAGTACGAAGTAGTGTATGAACAAATGCCACGTGTAATAATAGGGGAACAAGCAGTGCAGCTAAGTACACCTACATATCCACAAATGTGTGCAATCCTCAAAGTATCGATTTCACAGAGCGATCTCATCATTTGCCTTCCTCGCAGACCTGATGCAGTTCATGTTATCATTCACTTCCCTCATACTGAAACCCATCTATATAACACCATTATCGTAGCTGAACATACGAAGTGTGTTGCCCCGATTTTTGACATCGCCGTGCAATACCCCTCACTGGTGGAGCGTCTTGGGCCCCTTGAGCCCGTCGCGACCAGGTTCATGAACCGCCGAATTCAAGCCATCAGTGAAGTTGATATGCCGCGGCCCTACTATTCCCTCAAGCACTACCCCTCTAAAATGCAACCGCCAGACTGGTTCGTGAAGTACTTTCCTTCAACGATTCTGTTTAAATCTTCTCACCGACTCTGTTTCGGAAGGAAATCTGTGTACACCGCAGGTTTATAGACCGATAACCTGGACATCTTGCGTCCTCCAGACCTGATTGCGAAAGGTCGCTTTGTAAAGTTTATGTAGCTGTAGTATCTGGGTACAGGAACCACGGGATCGTTATATGATGGGAAAGTCGAGCGTGGGCAGCTCGCTGTCGCTAGAAAGAGATGTTTGGTTTCGGCGAACCGCATTGCGCTATGGTTTCATTGTTGTACCTATGCTAGACATAAGCTGTTAGAATCATTTAATAAGTACAAAGCAATCGTGGAGAGATATCATAACGTCCTGGAAAACGATAAATGAAGAAGTCGTGGAAGAAGCAAAAGGAGATCCTTTTTGCTGCTTGGTTGAATCAGTCGCTCATAGCACTCAAGGGAATATGCCGAAATCCGAAGCTTACAGTAAATTTAACCTTTTTCAATAAAGTGTACACAACTCCACATTTTGTTTTTTGAGGATATATCCACCTTGCGCCACTTTAAAGTCTTGGAGTAGCTAATGCCAAGCTTATCAATACGAGAAAATGGATATCATATTAGTGATATTATCAACTATCTGCTTCATAGTAGGCCTAACACGAGGATCTACTTCGTACTCGGTACAATAGAAATTAGTAGAATCACTCAGGTATGTTCTACATCGGTAACTAAAAAAAAGCAAATCCACAGAATTTGACTAGAACAACTTTATCCTTTGTTACGCCGTTGACCAACGAATGAGACAGACACATATTCATACTAGCTCCTACTCCACAGATGATCGTTGTTTGTCTCCAGATTTCGATTAAGGTTCGAAGATTGACGATGAGATCAGCGCCAGTTATAGGGGTGTATTTGCATATAAAGACTTGAAGAATTCCTCGAATTCGATTATTGTTCAAATCATCCATCACTCATCACTACCAACTTAAGCAACACTTCATTCCACGAATACCTTCAACTATCCAATCAATCCTACAACCTCTTCTACGTCAAAATGTTCTCCAAGGCTCTCATCGCAACCCTCCTCGCCAGCACTGCTGTTGCTACCCCTATCGCCACTTGTACAAGTGAACGCACCTACCAGCTCAGGACTTTCCCAACTGGAGCTGGCTCGGTATTTCGAGGGTTAGCGATCACAGAATGCGACGGATCTCTTTGTGTCAACACAGCGAGTACAGCACGTAAGCACAGGCATATTACTATGTGTAGATAAATAATCAAGCTAACATGTTCACACAGCCGATGTCCCTATTGTATTCTCTTTCGATAAAGGATTTGTAAACATCAAAGAAGGACAACAACTGTATATCGAAGGCTATGGAGTCCGATATGCTTCATGCGCCGATGCTGAGGGTAAAAGCACAACCGACGGCTGGAAGTTCATCGCCCCTGGTGCTTCTAAAGATACTACTCTTGGATCTTTGACATTCGATGGTTACGATTTCCACGTTTGCTCTGGCGACAAGGCTGATATCTACACTATCGTTGCTATCCCAACTGGTCAACCTGCGACTGGTAAATGCTTTGAGCAAATCCAACTGATTGGCCAAGAGATTACCGGCCAGGAGTACTCTTAGATTGATGGGATCAATTCACAGTTGGAGTTGTAATATTTAATGTTTGTTGCTGTCGAGTTTGGAACGATGTCTTGTCAGGTCGAATAGCAAGTTGCGAACATGTTATTTCACCTATTTCAGGTTATTATTTGTAATTAATCAATATCGTTTTATAAAAGACCAATTTATGCCTTGCTGAAGATCAAGACTCGTTTAAATCGTTCAGAAAGATGTCAGAGCATCAGGCCCATCTCCTGGTCTTCAATATAAAACTGGCAGCACTCTCCGGACCCCTCATTCGGTAGCACAATTGAGGTAGCTATAGACTCAACTATTCAATCAGTAACTTTTTCTTTGAACTCTCTATTACTGCTATGTTCATCCGATGCGATTGTTGACTACAAAATTCATTTTCCTTGAGGGATTTTGGCCAAATCCAAAGTACCCTCTGTGTTATTGGTCCGAGTTCCGCACTCTATAGAACACAGATATGTTTTCCTACGGTGAGCTGCTGCTGGCGAATAGGCTTGCATTAGTCTGCTTGTACAGAGTACAGTTGTCAAACAGTGAGACTAGGTTTGGGGGGATTAATACAATATGGAAACTAATTCTTAGTAGATGCTATTATCACTAGTATAACTGGCAATGCAGAAACTCCACTCCCTGACTCGAAAGCTGAGACAACTGCATATCATCGTAAATCCTCTACCAATAAATATCATATACATATACATTGAGCTGTTCTTTTTATTGTATGTCTCACTTCGTCACAATAAAAATCTTATTCTCATAGATATATTGTAGAACGTAAGTCCAGTTGCATTTTAGTGTGGTACAAGCTGCCGGAGCCCAGATGTAGTATAAAGAGACAATATTCTACCTTCTCTTCGAAGAAGAAGAATAATAACTTTTTTGCACTCTGTTCAAAGACCTATATTATAGAATTACTATTTGGGCACTACGACTCTGTCTTTACATACATGCTATTGGTATGTATATATTTTTCACTTTGAGCTCCTTACAAAAGACTAACTTTGACTTTCCAGTTTATCTTAGAACTTTACTATCAGTTGGCTAGACTTAGACTTATACTCAATTTTTCGTCAAGTGAATTACAACGGTATGTTGCGCTCCTGAAAGATCTCTTTGGAAGCTTCATATAGTTAATTAAAGAAAAGCTATTTTCAAGATGTTTACCGCACGAATTCTTCTATCTGTGTTCGCCGTCACAGCCCTCAGTACAACAGTCGCAGCCATAGATGCCACTGGCGCATCGGAGTCACCGGGTTTCATTAGTGGAAATGATGTCTAGATACCTTTAAATGTTCCTATCAATGTCTGTGGGAATACCGTCAGCGTTTTTGGCCTACTTAATCCGGCGTTCGGGAACGAATGTACCAACGACTCACTGAATCTACGTCAACTTTTGACTCCTGTCACAGTCACTGCTAAGTTCGATTCTGCTATCAATGTATATGTGTTTCAAGTTCCTACGGGAGTAAAATTGGATTTATGTGGGGTGATAACGGTATCCAATGGGAAGGATGAATTCGAATTTTACTGCAATGCTGGAGAGTCGGTGACGATTGGCTGAGTTGGCTTTGATGACTTGAACTGTTTACAACATGAGCGTTCTGTGGGGGGCTTACTACTCCAGTTGCTAGACGTCTGAGGTACAGCTACGGGTAACCAAGGAGCAGAGAAGCAGATATTTTCTTAGAATCGTCAAAAAAATGAATGACTATGAATTCCGACGGTTATCTCAGCTGAATCTCCTAGGGTCGTGAACCATATATGTACCAATATCGTGAATAATACCATATGGAGAAGATCGAGTGTAGTTCACGAGCCTATGGCCATGGCTATGGGGTATGGGTACAAGCCACAGCCTTAAAATTAGGGGTCCGCCGCTACCCCAACCAGCCCGGGCATATTGTGATCGCTAAACTTTAATCCCCCCTGCTTTATCCTGTGAGAAGACCTTGTCTGCCCCATTCGGAAATACGGCCCATTAAAATCCAAGTGACTTATAACTTCAAAGTGTCAGCAAGCAAGCTACAACCGCAGATGCGTCCTTGAGTAACTAGAAAAAGAACCGATCAGTCTTGGTTTGTCGTTAACTGGTATTTGACTCTGAAATTTTTAGTATTTGCATAAGTTTACAGTTTCTGAAATGATTCTACCATATTTATGCAATCAACAAATCCACTCCAATCTTGCTTACTAGCACCAGAAATCCAACCTGGCACAATGCAGCTAAGTGAAAGCCACCACGGTAAAAACGACCTCTTCCATTGACATTCTTCTCACTTGGGCTAGTATAACCGGTAGCGTATATGACACGTCCAAATGTCCAGAGGGCACCCGCTGCCGCCGCTAGTGTGGGGTATCTCAAACCGCTGATTAGCATGCCCGTCAAGGCAGCTGGATAGTTCTCCAGAACGTTGTGATGAGCACGCTGAGCGCAGTTGAACAAATATAAGGCGCGTTTCACCTCGGCGGACGATGCGTTGGCAATGGTTTCAACAGATGCGTAGGCGATCGGGTGGGGAATTTTGGCGGCTCGACGGAATGAACCAATGCGCGCTCCTAACCAAATTGAGAGAGCATAGGGACCCGCTGCCACGACGAAAACATAGCTCTTAGGATGTTAGGCTCCAGTATTGATGGTTTGGTGGATTGATGCTTACCCATATTCCTTAGGGACCTGGATTGTCGCCATTGACCCGCCAATGTGGCCATGCCGCTTGATTGGTGGGAAAGGGCTGATAGTTAAGCAATCTTTGGAAAGTGCCAAATGATTGAACATGACAGATGATATTAAGCGTTCAACTGGCACTTTTTAAAACATATCTAACTGTGTAGTAGGTAGCAATCTTCCTGGCTGCCAAGAGGGAGAGACTATCGCTGTGGAGGAATGGAAAGATTCATATCAGGGTCGGTGCAATAAACGTCCGATTATAGTTAAGAGATAGATGATTTGGCTATTCGGATCCGAAGATACAGTAGACTTTTATGGTCCTTGTGGTGGACTAGCTTCCTTAGGCTGCAGGGCTCGGGGGGATTGTATAGCCGAAGTATCATGTTTTAATCAATTTCTGCTTTCGGAACTTTGGTCGCTGTCGGATTCAATGAACTATGAAAGGATTCAATGGACTGCGGAGGAGGCTACGGGAGAGGCTACAAGAGTTGAATATAGACTGAACAATGAGGTCATTCATGTAGATAGTACAGAAGAGCAATCTATATAGTCTCGCCCAAAGTCTATAGCTTTAGAAGAATCAAGACTTACCTGAACCATACATTGAATCACCATTTTTGAGTGATTCTTGATGCTACGGTTTAGAAGTCAAACCACAGTCGCTCATTCCTTACAAGTACCATCTCCTTGAATTTATTAATAATCCATAGGACATATTCATTTACAACCAGTCTCCTAGCTGTCACGACTCACTGGAAGGCTTGCTGTATTGCAGAAGCGGTACCTGTACTATCGGCAGGTTGCAAGTCATTGTCCGTTGTTACCAAAATTTCATCCAACTCATCACACTTTGTTCCCTTATAACTAAGACATTATCGAATTTTATCTCAAATATATATTGGCTCTAATTAAAACACCAAGACTCTAAATCTTTGCCTCAGGCTTCTGACCATAAACAGCATAACTATCAAGTTAGCGGGGAGTCTCATGCATGTGCTATCAAACTCACAATGGGTGATATGAATGTCGCCTTCTGTCTTTGAGTTCTTCTTTAAGCGCATCAAGGAATTCGGTGATTTCTTCATAAGTCCAGCCCAGTTCTTTCAATCCGCGAGTGCTCATTCCTTCAAGGCCAATAAGGAAATTTTGCAGCTCAAAAGCACCAATCAACTTCAGACGTGGATCCTTTGGCCATGGATTTGCCGGGATCTTGTACCTCTTTTCTACGACTGCTTCAAACCCGGCTTCTTCAAACCATTTCTTGAATGATGCTACATCTTCCACTGGCGTTCCCCAAAGCCTCGCCGCTTCTCGGATGTATCTATCATATTCCCTGTGCTTACTGTCCGGAGGTACCGTGTCATCATCGCATCCGAGGGCACCTAATATTGACTCAAACTCTATCCAGCCCCCAGGTTTGAGGTGGCTACCGATCGTTAACCGATGTCACCGAAATCGAGAAGGAGGAAGGGGGCAGTTGATCATACTCATAACATTGCCGGATCAAGGCTGGCCAGTCCCTGATAGAAAAGATCAGATCCCTCAAGAAGATAAAATCAAACATATCCTTATGCCATGTCCAAGGCATTGTGATATCATCCACCTGGAATTGACAGTTTGGAGGCGCCCTGATTGAATCTTGTCAGTAGCTAACCAGGGTAGATGGTATGACTTACCATCCTGGCTGGATTGAAGCGATATCCACGCCGATAACCTTAACATCAATTAATTCTTGTTTGAAAATCTCCATTTATGCTGCTCACCTCAGCAGATGGATGGTCGTCGGCAAAATCGATACTCCATATTCCTAGACTCGTGTCAGCGCTATTCATATCTGGACAAAAGGTTCGCAACCTACCGGTTCCACAACCTAGATCTAGTACCCGCTGAAGATTTGGATCTATTGGTGCAAGAAATCGCTTTTGATCTAAGAGCAAATAGTATTTCTCATGCGCCACATCTATCCTCTCCATCTCCTTTTTGTCCATCGGCATGCCGTATTCTATCCAGTCAGCACTGGTGTTTGGTACACAGAATTGGAACACTCAACTTCTTTGGCCATACGTAGCATACGTTCTTCCATGTTCTTCAACACCTTTCACCATACTCGGAGTCAGAGAGGCAAGAGAACTTTGTGCATGTTCTTCGAGATCCGCGCCCTATGGTCTGGTCAGTGATGACTAACATAGATCATTGGACAAAACCGACCTCATCCTCAAACTCTTCATTACTAGGTTCGATGTACTCGCTTCCAGACATTTTTAGGATTATAGGGCAGTGAACTTTAAGTTCCTAGGAATAGTTATACGGGGAATTGATGCAGTTATTAAAGAACACGCAAGGTCTTCCTTCCAAGCTTCCAGATTCAACAAACAGTGCCTCGGTTCCTGTGAAAACTCCAAAAGTGACGCCACTTCTCGAGAAGTGACAATTTGGGCTTATATTTGGTTTCACAGTTCCAGAGCAAGGTTTGCCGAGATAAAGGCCAGTCGGGGTAATATACAAGACCCGCGAAGGTCTTGGAAGGGCACGAAGAGCTCCTTCAGTACGGTTCGCGTTCTGTTGAGTTGCCCGGATGGGAACTTCCGGGGTGAAGAATCCAAGACTGACTCGGACCACTCGGACCACTCAGTCCGCTCGGTACAGTACCGAGATGCAGATCAATAAAACAATTCCGGGCATTTTGCGCTGAACTAGGCAACGTGTTAGGCACTTCGTACGCCACTGACTGTTGCGATTGGGGCTGTATTGAATTGACGTGGCGACCGCTGAGGAATGAGGAACATCTTGCGTAAGCTCATCATGCTCGGTATATCCATCAATTATTGTTGTTACGTTTTCTTACTGTCAAAGATTGTCAAACCAAAGGTTATCATTATAGGATCAAATAAGAATGAGGAACTGAAAAGAACCGCAAGCGAGATAACTGCGGCCGTCAACGACTTTATCGGTGATCGGCATGCCCAAGACAAGCTTCTTAAACAGATCGATAAGCTTCAATATCTTCTAGAAGAGCCCTTGGATGTGGTGAATAGACAATGGGACATGGTGAGTTACTGAGCCCCGGTATTCGAGAACCTCTCTATAAAAAAAAGGATCGGTCGATCTAGACCATTGGTATAGC
This sequence comes from Clarireedia aff. paspali H2, assembly GCA_026770245.1. Lineage (NCBI taxonomy): Eukaryota > Fungi > Ascomycota > Leotiomycetes > Helotiales > Rutstroemiaceae > Clarireedia > Clarireedia aff. paspali H2. The sequence continues at coordinate 44,334 of JAJCXA010000146.1, forward strand.
TGCTCTTCACCTCCTGACTGGGGTTGGAGTCTGAGAGAAGATGCCTATCGAAGGACCTGTCAGCACTAAAGACCTCTCTTCTTTGCTTGACATTGATGAATCAGCCATAGGTGATTAAAAATTCCTGTAAGAGGGCCAAGACCCATATTAATCTGTTCGCCCAGCTCGAGCTCTACGCATTACCGTCATGTTAGGCATCGGTGAAGAAGTTGAGCCAGATCTTTTCCAACATAATAACAAATCTCGTGCATACCTCCCGGAAGGTGGTCTAGAACACTTCAGATGATGGGAGACTCATTTCCTTGTTCCGTCCAAATCCCATCCACTCATTCTCGTGCAGACTCATACAATCTCAATAAATCACCCTAAGCATACGGCCATGGTCTCGAAGGAAAGACTTTCTATGAAGTCACATCGCATCACCCTGAACGCCACCGCACGTTCAACGCATCCACGATGCAAATGGACCGGCCCATCACTATCTTAGGTTTATTCCCGTTCGTGAGCATGAAAGATCAAGTAAAAGCAGAGAAAGACCGACCATTCATCGTTGATATCAAGGCGGTCAAGGACCAGCTCTGATAGCGGTGCAGAAGGAAGCTCCTGCTGGATTTGGGGCGAAACTAATCTTGCAGGATCGTCCTGATGTGCTGGATAATTTGCCGGATTAGGAGATTCCAAATACTGAGAAGATGGTGTATGATTTTCCTACGCCAAAGCCTGTTAAGAGTAAGCACTCCATCTCATCATCAAACTTCATTTTTAAGTAGCGTGGTGCTAAAATTTCCTCCCAGATGCACACATGTCTACTTGATCCGTCACATCCTCCACTATTTTTTACGAGCCAGTTTGTGTAGAACTGCTCAAAAATATTGCATCGGCGATGGGTCACAAATCTAGACCTATAATTGTGGATAATATCCGGCCGTACAAGACAGATATCGGAGGCGATATGTTTATCTACTTGATGGATTTCTGCATGATGTTGCTGAATGGGAAAGAGAAGTCAAAGTCAGAATTCGAGCAGATTGTGGGTGCGGCGGGTTTGGAGATTGTCAATATTTGGAGATACCCAGTTGGGACGCATTCACATATTGAGTGTCGTTTGAAGCAGAGATAGGGTTCGTGATGAGATTCAAGGCCGAAGAGTTCTTCCGCATGCCATTTGGTATTGCTTGTTCAGGGAGAGCAACGGAATGGACGCCGTTCTCCCTTCTGCCAGCAATTGATTTCGTTTTCCACACCACGTCCCCGCTGGCTCAGACCATACGTGTAGATCCGATATGTCATATGTTCCCGGCTACCACGTTGCAATTAGGAAGATAGCTGTACCCATTGCATGATAAGTGTTGGAAATAAGTGCGGGAATAAGGATGTGGGTCACTAAAAAATAATGAACGCTATGCACAGGCCCTATGCACAGGCTATATGTACAGGCCGCAAATGTATACATACATAAGGGCATAATCTCCGGATACACAGGATATATGCATATGTCGTAAGGGCATAAGGGCATAATATCCGTTGTTATATTGTATGCAAAAGCCATAAGGGCATAGGGCCGTAGTACCCGTATCAGGAGCTTGAAGAGCTCGAAGAGCACTTATATAAGGAGTTCTTCCTACCGTAGATAGCTCATTAGATGTTCAGAACAGCAAGTCAATTCATTAAGTTATTATTACTTCTTACCTTACTTTAAATCCCTTCAAGCCTACAGGCACTATTTTACGTGTCAACCTGCTGCAACCGCAACAATAAGCCCCAGGTTTCATGACAGAAAAGGCTAACCATAGATTGCTCTCAATTTGCACAATCAAAACGCTGTTTCTAGGAAGGCTTGAAGAATGTTAAAATTGCCTAGGGTTATGAGCCAATTTTCATGGCGTGAAAGAGGTGACCATAACACCAAGGAAAACTCTCTTGAAGACCAAGTAATGCTACCAATGAGAAAAGTTGAGCGGAATAGAAGATAAGACGTAGTCATTAGGGATCTCTTATAGGAAAAACAAAATACAAAAGATCGTCTGGGGTGTCAATGATATCATGAGAAGGGAAACAACAACGCCAAATCAATCCAACGCAATCACGACCTTACAAGCAGATACCCCATCCCTTTGCATCTTCATTCCAGCCTCCACAAATTCCAATCCCGTTCCAACCACTTTAGGCTCAGGAGCAGCGACAAAAGTGCCCTTCTCCAATGCTTCAGAAAGGAAGTTTGCGTAGACGGCTTCTCCAATTCCATTAGATATCAGGGTTGATCCTTCCACAAATGCATTTTTGATTCCTCTAGTCTTGCATTTGATGTAATTCGCAGCCATCCATGGTACAAATGTACCAATAGTCTTTGGAAGAATAAAATGTTTTGGTGGTGGCATAGGTAGAGGATAAGTTATCATGGCGAGGACTTTATTTCCTTGACATTTGTCGAGAATGTCCATACATGCATCTATGGCTCCCTGCCCTATGGACATGGCACCAGCCACTGTCACATTTTGGAGCACGCGTATGATATCAGAAACAACAGTTTTGCTGTTATAATCGAAAACCTGGCTTGCACCGAGTTTCTTGACCAGCTCAAAGTTCCTTGGAGAACATGTGGTGATGACGTCGTGTCCAGCAGCAACCGCAAGCCTGAAGTAGTCAGCATATCACATCAACAAATGAATAACTGTTATCAGAGAGGTGCCAACATACTGAATAGCATTGACACCAACACTGGTAGAGCCACCCCATATGAGAACAGTCTTTCCAGTGGGGTTTGGAGACATTGATGGAAGTTCAAGGGCCAAATGATCTTTTTGAAACAACCCGCATGCTGCCGTTGAATATCCCAAAGGAATGACTGAGGCTTGTTCAAATGAGAGGGTAGGGGGGATATGCGATGTCATATGCTCCAAGAGGACAGGATAGAGCTGGAAACCACTTTTTGTCGGAGTATTCAGTAGCTTGCTTGTCCCAGTCGCCATACTAACAACACGATCACCAACTTTAAATCGTGTAACACCAGTTCCAACCTCGACCACCTCTCCAGCAACGTCGTATCCCATAACACATGGATATTTCATCCAGGAGAACATGAAGCTGCCCATGTCTTGCTTGATCCAATCTGCGGGGTTGATGGCAAGTGCACGGTTCTTGATGACAATTTCGTTCTTGCCGGGGTGAGTGTATGGTGCGGCTTTGACCTCCAATTTGCCGCAGGATTGAAGCCATACTGCTTGATTTGAGGGATCTTTCGATGCCGAGGACATGGCGAGGAGTATGAGCAGGACCAGGGTATCGAAAAGGCAGTCTGAGAACTAAGAGAAAATACTGTCTGAGATAAATAACTGAAGTACGTGAGAGATGTGGTGAAAGCTGTAAAAACTGCAGAATTTCTTTGCAATAGATTGAGTTGGATATTGGGGTAATGCACTTGATGGCAGGAGCGAGTAGGGATCTTCAGATTCGTGAGTTAAAGAAAACTGTCGGGCGATTGATGCTGCAGTCAAACGAAGATGAAATGCGATACTTATACCTATCGTCGGCCTACCCTCGAGGACATCATTTCTTACCACGAACGGAGGAGGATAATTCTTCATGTCCGAGCCTACAGGATCGGACAACAATGAAAGCCATATGAAGGCGTATCTGCTCTTCCAACCAGTAAAATTATATACAGAATCCGAAGTGAGGTTAGGAGGGTTCGAAGCAAATGCGGGTGCGAAGTGTAGCCAACAGAAGGAATCTGACGATACGATATGAATGGCCCAGTTCCGAAGAAGCTTAGCGCGCCTTCTCATATGCGAATTGTGGTTAGCGTGGCCGGAAAATGACGAGGGCAGGCGGGGTTGAGATTATCCGACAAATCGTGAGACCAACCTCGAACTCTGGACTCAGAGTCGGCTGATGAAAATACTCCTCAGCCTCACATAACCTCAATAACGAGGTCTATGTAACCTTTGCTTACCTTTGCTTACCTTCCACCCCTTCGCCCAAAACTGGACAACACATAGAACTATCGCACAGCCACTCCTTGAGCCGTGCCGCGAATGCTTCCACGAGGCTCGCAAGGTGATCGCCTCTTTTGGCAAGACGGCATGCATCCTCAGAACCACAATAGTTCTACCGAAACGAGACCTTCTTGTTGGCCTGCAGGTTCTCTCACGAGTGTGGCAGCTTGTCAGTGCCTACAATAGCCTTGCTTTGATCCCAGCCTTGCGAACGTCATGTCTATACCCATCAAGGAAGCAGCCCGTAAGATCAAAGCACATCGAAAGTCGCGTCGTGGATGTGGAAACTGCAAGCTCAGAAAGGTCAAGGTACGCAAGGTTCCTGCTTTATTCCTCCACCACCCACTTCCATACCCACACCTGGGTTTCCAGAATCCCTCTAATCAGAACTATACGTAGTGTGACGAAGAGAAACCCTTCTGCAATCGATGCAAATCATATGGCGTTTTATGCAGTTATGACAACAAATCCCCCGAGCTACAGCTGCAGCTATTCGTCGATAAAGCTCTGAACTTCGAAACCTTGTCCCAAAGACTACCTTATTCTTTAAGTCAAACAGTTGTCGGCATAAGTCTTCCGAATCAAGGATCATGGCCCAATGAAAACCCACACAATCTGGGGGAGCAACGTCACTTGCAACTGCTGGAGAAGTTTCAGTCGAGGACTATATACACGATAACAACAGAGAGAAATCTCCAAATTTTCCAAAATGAGTTTGTCAAGCTTAGCTGCTTGGTACGTTTTACATCTGCGCCGAACACTGCGTTATTAACTAACAATATGCAGCATCCTCACTTGATGCACGCGCTTTTGACATTTACGCTTATGCACGATCGATTCATAACGGATCCCCGAAACTTTAGAATGTCTTCGATGGAAACATATCATTGGTATCAAAGCATAGCCATATTCAACAACAAGCTTCGCTCAGCCCCCCAAGAACCTTCAGCGCAGGATGCCTTATACGCTACATCGGTGCTCCTTGGAATGATCGCCTTCGCAAACATAGAAGCGGACACACCAGAAGATGCATGGCCACTGAGACCTGCATCATCTATGGACCTCAATTGGCTGACAATGAGCTGGGGCAAACAAGAAGTCTGGAAATTGGGTATGGATCGGAATGCTAGTGCCTTTAAAGCGCTCCTGGGGCCTCCTATGCCAGTCTCTTTCTCAAGCGCCACAGAACCACGTCTAGAGAATCTTCCCCTGGCTTTCAAACCTCTATATGGACTGAACACGACTTCGAACGTCGACAACAACCCATACCACCTCGCGTTATCTCTCCTAGCGGATACCATGAATATCAGAGATGCTCCCACCGTTATTTTGTTGTTTTGGTCGTTTGTTTGTACTATGCGCCCAGGTTACAAATGCCTGCTGGTCCAAAAAGAGCCAAAAGCGATTTTGTTGCTCTCATAGTGGCTTGCGAAGGTGTGTGAATTTCCACACTGGTGGTTATGGCGTCGAGTATCTTTGGAATGTCAAGCGATTTGCACATATTTGGAGCGATTTCATGGAGATGACTTTGACATTGTATGTCATTTGGAGTATCCCAAAGCCCTATCGAAGCAAATACCTTGGTGAACGTTTGTCTCTTAGGCTCATTATTTATGGAACAGCGGCTTTCTATACATTATTATTATTTATTTTATTTTCCTTCATCGAGAAAGTAGCTAGCTCTGATCATGGTTGTTATGTCAAGGGGAATCACCGTTGTATATATTAATCAATACACCTTTGATGCCTGGCCCTGCGATACCGCGCTTGCTTAGCTTAGAGAAACATGTATCTATCCTGCATATCTTCCCCGAGTTCTGCTCGCAAGATATTTCGTTCCGGCACTGGGTATGGGATTTTAGGCACTCATCACACTCACTCCCTGTTCAACAAGCCCCCCGCAGTTATGCTCCTGCTCAGTATCGAGGCGCCTATCGATCTACGATTTTCTGCTGACGCCTTCAGTTCATCAACAATTGTGTTCTCTAATTATGGTATTTCCGAATAGCCTGCATTTACGATCGGCCTATGGGAGCTGTACTCCTATATGATGTACAAGAGGCTTATAACTTATTTAATAAAGCCATCGGAGATTGATAGTATAGATATAGACTATTCTTATTCCCTAATTAGGCAATAGTGAAGTTGTACTGAGGTGAGAATATTGATTAAGATGAAATTTCATTTTGAGTAAAAATATATAAATTGATGGGAAGTATGATTGAACTCTATACCTACGACTTAACCTCGCTGGCGCTACCAATTGTACTGCCAATTACCCCTTGCTTCGTATATTGTATGATTATTTATACGAATTCCAAATAACTATATATGCCTTGTCCAGGATAAACAAGTGTACGCCTAGCACTTCACTTCTAGCACTTTCTGCTCCACAAAGAGGGCAATCCTGACGTTTCTATAGGCTCAGCGCCCTGGCTGCGGCTAACTTGAGAACCCTCAAGGGGTACGCTTATTTATCCTTGGGACCAAGTATAATGGCCCATTGTAAACATAGGCCATTCAGAGGCAGCAGATGGAGAAATTTTTGCAAGCCCTCGCCGCAGTGTTGCCAACAGCGAGACGTGGTTCAGCCCCAAGTTCATAAAGAAGGCATCTCTGGTTGTGTACTGTAAATACCGCAACCCCCTATTTTCGGCATCCAATCCTCTACATTTTTTCATCCTTCGCACTCCATTGATAGTACCTATATTAATTTAAGCCACATCCGCGCTTTATCCTTGAAGTAGCAATCCGGAATGACTCGACAAATTCCACCGCATTACTTCCCGTCCACAACGGCAGACTGTTTCAGTGCTAGGCTGGCTACCCGTGTTTGACTTGGATTTCAATTTTGTACTTGAAGCATTTTGTGGGGTCCGGGGGTGAGATTCAGACGACGTAGGCCGAGCAAATCTTTGCTCGATGATTGCCGTCTTAGTAATTCATCTCACATGATCAATAAATGTACCGAGAATTACACCGATCCACGATCCATGGCGCTGGTTGAGAAGCGCTCACCCAGGAGCTCTGTCATGTGAAATGTACTTGGTAGGCCTCTGGACGGTCTGAACGGCTGCCATCAGGTGGTGGGGAATGGCCTGCTCGCTTCTCCAAACATGGGGTCTCCATCACGTGTGGGTCCTGGTTACCTCGATTACATACTTACTCAGCTACCCGAATCTCAGCTCGGCGGTTGCTTTGAGAATCATACGCTCGTGTATGTATGTCCCCGTGATATGATTTTGTTGGTTTGACTTACAAGTGAAGTCTTACGGAATCAAATGTCTCGTAAAGTGTTCAGATCAACTGATCTCTGTACGATGGCCATAGCGGAAACAGCGCTCGCACTCATACGACGGGCGACGACTATCGGTGATTGGGCTTAGTGAGCTTGCTTACTTCCGCATGTACGCAGCGCCACTTGCGAACAAGTTTACAATGTCGCTGGGGTAAGAGTGGAGGCTGTGGAAACGGTGGAAACGGTGGGGACTCCATCTTGGGGCTCCATGGGGGCGCCAGAGAACGGGCGGTCTCGGGCATGGGTCGAATGAAGATCTCCGCCTGTTCTGGATTCCACTCTCGCGATTCGCTCAATCCTTCTTTCGCCTCCAAAAAGGAAAAATCTTCTCACACTAGGAGGTTGGACGCCAATTTCTCACACTGCACATGCAGCTGAGAAGCGATCGAAAAAATAAGTCGTCGCGCGGGTCGAAGTCTAGACTATGAAAGTGCATTTGGATACGATTTCTATTACGAACTACGTGCCGCAAGTCTGGGCCAACGCAGACAGCAACGGTGTACTTGGTACTTGGTACTTCGTACTTCTGCACAATGGTTACATCCTGTTTTGTGCTGTGCGACTCCTTGGTATTCACTTGGAAGCTGCGCCGTACAGGAAGCTGGAGTACAAGGTACATACCCTGCCCCTTCTCCAGATGCCGCGGGGTTAGGAAGTTTTGCACCACATGCAGCGGGGGGCGCGCGCCAAAATCTACCTTCGTGCTTGCTAGATCCTTGGTAGATCCAGCCGAAGGAGCTTTCTCATTGGAGCACGAGCTTACTCTTATCCACATTTATTCCTGCGTTTAACCCTGCACCTGCTTCCTTATGCCTGATCTCCCTAGCACTGTTTATAACAAAAAGTCTACCTGCCAGCTTATCTTCGCTGAAATGGGCATTTGCTTCGCTCACACACTCGGTCATGCCGATTCTGATCTGATACTGTTATCCCATCCTCGCAAACGGTTGGCTGATCTTGTGCACAAGTAGCTAGTCAAGTCTCCACGAAGTATTCACCCTATTTTACGTATAGTAACATCTCCATGTGGCAAGGATGCAACCTAGCCCTAGCTGCTTAAAGGATGGAGGGGAAGCTTGGTAGCTCAGTGATCTTGAGTTTATAATACTGTCGTGTCCCCCGCCGCGTTTCTCGTCATTCAGTTGCTCTCTTGCCATTCTCGCCCAGATTAACTGCCCAGGTCTCCCAAGTATTTGCCTCAATACTTTATTAAAATGAAGGAGGATACAATTGATGCTGTTAACACGGTTGAGCATGCTCACCCCACTACACATGTGGATTTAAACAATAATGTTACCGCCAAGTAAGCTTGAATGGAATTTACTCTCGACTAAGCTTCAGCTAATTTGTCTCAGAATTCAAAATCCTCTCGCCGGATTAGGAGAAACCGTTATTCTTCGAGATGTGGGAGAATTTGCGCGCGAGAATGATTTGAACGATATCCTTCCATTACTCGAGAAGGGTGCTTTGGTTGCGGCCGATCCTGAAAACTTCGAAAATGTCAGGCAGTTGGACGAAGATGATAAAGTCGCTCTGCGATTCGAAGCGGCTCACAGATGGAGCCACCCAATTACTCTATACCTGACGATTATTACTTGTTCTATCGGTGCGGCTGTCCAGTAGGTTACACACTTGCTCTTTTTGAAGGGTTAAATACTAAGTGTCATAACAGAGGTTGGGACCAAACTGGAAGTAACGGCGCAAATCTTTCGTTCCCAGCAGAATTCGGTATCGGTCAAGGCGATAATAAGGCTTCTCCAAATCACGAACGCGACAATTGGCTTGTTGGATTGGTCAATGCTGGTCCATACATTGGTTCCGCTTTCCTGTGAGTGTCACCGCATTATGCATCCTATCTCATTATGCTAATAGAATTTTAAGTGGCTGCTGGATTAGTGACCCTTTCAATACTTGGTTCGGTCGTCGTGGTACAATCTTCATCGCTGCTATCATTTGTGTGTTTACTCCAATCGGTGGAGCCTTCGCAAAATCATGGGAGACGTTGTTTGTCAGTCGTTTGATTCTTGGTCTTGGTATGGGGTTGAAGGGTAGTACTGTGCCGATTTTTGCCGCAGAGAACAGTCCAGCAATGATTCGAGGGTAAGGAATACCATCTACAGTTGGATATGTCATGTGCTAATTCAACCTCTAGTGCTTTGGTCATGTCATGGCAAATGTGGACCGCATTCGGTATTTTCCTGGGCTTTGTGGCTGTGAGTTTCACCACGCTCGTGAATAGCAAACGGAACTGACATTATGGTAGAACTTAGTCGTCGTCGATACCGGAAAGATTGCATGGAGATTGCAAATTGGTTCAGCGTTCATCCCAGCTCTTCCTCTTGCAGTTTTGATCTTTTTCTGCCCAGGTAAGAAAGTATCATAATTTACTTTTGACATGCGCTAATGAAATATCAGAATCGCCAAGGTGGTATATGAAGAGAGGAGAATACAAAAAGGCATACAAATCGCTATGCCGTCTTCGAAAGCATGATCTTTTCGCGGCAAGAGATCTTTACTTCATCGATTGTCAGTTGAAGATCGAAGCAGCAATCGTTGGCAAGACCAACTATGTTACTCGATTCATTCAACTTTTCACCATTCCTCGTGTCCGAAGAGCAACACTCGCATCATTCACTGTGATGATTGCACAACAGATGTGTGGTATCAACATTATCGCTTTCTATTCTTCTACCATCTTTAAAGAAGCTGGTGCTTCCTCAAAGAATGCTTTGATTGCATCTTTCGGTTTCGGCTTGGTTAACTTCGTTTTCGCGTAAGACCTCCTTCATCAGCTTTACTTACCATCTACTAACCGGTTACTAGTTGGCCGGCAATTTGGACCATCGATACTTTCGGTAGAAGATCACTTCTTCTCTTTACGTTCCCCCAGATGGCGTGGTCCCTTCTCGTTGCTGGGTTGTGTTTCATTATTCCGTAAGTAGCTCCCAATATTATAATGTTCACTTCTAATCATGTTATAGTCAGGAAAAGACGGCTCATCTTGGGCTTATTGCCACCTTTATCTACGTCTTCGCAGCATTCTACTCTCCTGGAGAAGGACCAGTTCCATTCACTTACTCTGCTGAAGTATTCCCTCTTTCTCACAGAGAAGTAGGAATGGGATGGGCCGTCGCCACCTGTCTCTTCTGGGCAGCAGTTCTATCCATCTCTTTCCCTAGGATCTTGGAAGTCTTCCACCCAGTTGGAGCATTCTGCTTCTATGCGTAAGTCTTTCGTCCTGCTCCAACCCTCCCCCAAAACAATTAACTAACGAATCTTCACAGCGGACTCAATGTCGTCGCCTTCATTATGATCTTCTTGTTCGTCCCTGAAACCAAACAGCGAACCCTTGAAGAACTCGACTACATCTTTGCCATTCCAACCCGCACTTTCATGCGCTATCAAATCACCAAGACGATTCCATTCTGGATCAAGCGATACGTTTTCTTCAACAAGAACGCTACCTTGGAGCCACTGTACCATTTCGATATGACAGCAGACTTCAAGGCCTCAGACACGAAGAACCAGCGAGAGGAGAGGATTGAGAGAGCTGATGAGTCGTCTAGTCAGGAGGTGACAGAGAAGTTATGAGAAGTATCTCATAGAGAGTAGGAACATGTAGAGTGTGGGTGATATGATGAGTTATGAATGATTAACTAAGGTTTCTGGAATGGATTAGGATGGAATGGAAATTGAAGTCGGACTGGAAACGGCGCAGTAAAGATACCACTGATTATTCATTTACAATCTTTAGAGCTTTAATGGCAGTAGAATTGAATAAAGATTGGAGTCCTAAATGTTTTCTATATTTCTGTTGCCAGATTGCGAGTTTCCGAATGCTGATGAGCAATATCCTTAGCTGAGGGGATGGATGTCGATTATCAAAACATCAAGCAATGTTGATACCATCATCTCTAACCTTCATCCTCAATTTCCTCCGCAATTAATCTCATTTTAATTAAGTTTCCTCTCAGAGAAAGCCATCATCCCTACATAACGCCCTGCCTCAACCCAACCCAGCTCAACCTTACTCTTCCCATATAACTGTATTTGTATCTGCACTTGTATTGTACGTCGGCAAAAGATACCACAACCACCAAGCTTTCCCCGCTCCCTTCTCCACACGTCTCATCCTTACCCCACCACTCTCAAGAAACTGTATGACAGGGGAAATCCCGGGCATACATTATCAAATCTATCGACGATGGCTTTTCCGGCCTCGGCAAGGCCATCATCTATCTAACGGCGGCTTCGAAGGATTGCTCGCGAATCGTTACACAACCTCGATTAAATAGTAATGGATCGGCCTGTATGGTAGTATTATGATCTACACAAACCGGCTATGATACTGAAATAAGGAATCAAGTCGCGGGTGTGTATGGGGGCGATGAATAATGATAGGTTACTAATGTTGGGAGATATTCAACCTCATTCATTTATCCTTGATAATGAACCTTTGCGCCTTATCTGTGCAGATACATAAGTTACACATAACGAAATTTACATTTCCTTATATAATCCACTGCTTTTCTTTTCTGCGACTGGTCCAAGTTAAACATATCATTCGTATGTTTTATCTTTGAACTTCACTTCATCTTTACGGAGCAACATCCAAGTCCTAAGTAACTCCCTCGTACGGAATACATCCGCAAAGTCACCAAGATGGGTGATTACCGAGGCACACTGATAGGACTCGGATTTTCCATGCCCCTGCTAGCTATCATTGCTGTTGCAATGAGATGCCAAGCCCGGTTAGTGAGTGGTCTACGATTTGAAGCGGATGATTACTTCATCTTTGTAGCCTTGGTGAGTTCGGTTCGAATGCCGAAATGAGGTCAGGATACCAGAGCTTACTATGGATAAATAGTTCTTTGCTATTGGCCTAGCAGGAGATGTTATAGTAGGCAAGTAAACCCCAGGATAGGCGCCTAAAATATAGCATATTAACGTATCGATACTTAAGCTACTAAGCTCGGAAATGTAGGCGGTCACCTGAAGTTCACTTCTGACGGTCGTCCTATTATCGGAGAATGGTATGATGCATTCAAGAAGGTAGCTGCGCAATAGTCTTCTTGTATGCGTGTGGCTGAGAAGTCTGTATAGACAGTATATGCTGGGGAGTTACTGTTATACCCATGCTTGGGTGTTACGAAAATAAGCATTCTCCTTTTTTACAGGAGGATATTCATCGGAAGAAACTTCCATTTACTTGTTCTAGGCATGGGCATATTGATATGTGCTTGGCTGGTGGCCTTTGAGCTTGCACATTTACGTATGAGATCCATGATTGAAATCGAATGAGCAGTCGCTGACTGTTGAAGCTGTAGTGGCATGTGTACCAATTTCTGCAACTTGGGCTATCAAACCAGAAAATTACACATGTATTGACAACCGAGCTATGTACACATCCGGTAGTGTTACAAGCATAATTTCTGATGGTGAGGATTTATTAATATTATAAAGAAGTCATTGCTAATATGGTCAGCCGCAATTCTGGCGATACCAGGGTACAACGTGTGGAAACTACAGATGCCAAAGGCTCGAAAACTTGCGTTGATTGCTGTATTCCTTCTCGGAGCACTGGTCGTTATTACAGGAATTTTGCGGTTAGTATATCTAATTCGTAGCTTCGATGCTCTTACAGAAAATAACTTGGATGCGACTTGTAAGTATATTGTATCTGCAACTGGGCTTTAGCTAAGTATTTCCAGATCTCTTCGGCCCAATAGCGATATGGACGATGGTAGAGGCAAATCTTGGGGTCGTCGCTGCATGTCTACCTACATTGCTGCCTCTATATAAATTTTATTCTCTAAACATAGTGGTTGATAGTCTTCGCCGATTGCAGACTCACCACTCGAGCCCCCATTTTGTTGAGGGAGAACCTGATACTGAACCTCGAAAAAGCAAAGGGAATAGTCCTAGGGTCTATCATCATAATGTCGATGAAGAGTACAGAGCCTATCACTCTTCAGCAGACGAAATATATATGGGGCCTGTTGTGACGCTTCCATAGAATCACTTGGTGGTCTTGAGGGTGTTCATAGGTATTGTTCGGGTTCAAGTATGGAAACTGGATTGGAATTTGGCATTCTCAACATGTTCCGATGTGCATTTTATCATCATCTCTATTTTCATACTTCTCAAAATGTCAGAAGGATGTATTATAATTATCATACCATACAACCAAATGTTCATGTTCATGTTCATGCGCCGCGTGATTCGTACAACCCCGAGTGCATAGTATTGTTTCCCGCAGCTCGAATACTAAACCATTATCCTTGACATCCAGTTCATGCCTCATCAAAATCACAATACCCTACAAAGCAGCAACCAACCCCATAAATACACCCGCCAACCCGCCAACCATCTTCCCTCCCACTTGCGGCGCCGCATTCGTCGAAGTGTGCGTAGACGCACTCGAAGTCGCCGATCCACCCGCCGCGCTACTCGCTGCGCTCGTACGCGAGGATGCCGCACTGCTACTACTACCATGCGAGGTCGATTCAGCCGAAGTAGAACCTCCGCTCGCGCTAGAAATAAGGGAAAGTCCCGATGTCTGCAACGGTCCTCCCGGTACCGTAACGTTAGCCGAACCAACCGGTATCAGCGGCGTTGTGAATCTCGTGGTCAACGCTGTAATCGTACCATCCGGCTCCGAGGAGGTGCCTGAGCCCAGGGTCGACGATACAGTTACGGTTACGGACGCGGATGAAGCAGCCGAGGTCTGCGTCGCGGAAGCAGAAAACGCCGAACACAATCCCGCACCGACGGATGCAGCGACGAGAAGATCGCTCTGGTTGCAGTTTTTAAGGAGACAGGGTGTTACGGCGGTTTGGATGGCGGCTTGGGCGGTGCCGCAGGCGCAGGCTTGGTCAGTGGCTGCGCAGCCGGCGGCGGCGATGGCGGAGCTGAGACAGCTGGTCTGTGGGTGGGATGACGATAATTAGTTTTGGGGCGGGGGGAGGGGGGAATTTCTGGAGGGGAGGGTGCGAGATGGAGGATCACGTACCGCGCATGCTGGTTCGCCGGCGAGGTTTTGGGCAGATACAAGGCCTGCGAGGGCGGATACGGTGAGCATGAACTTCATTTTGGATGGTATTTTGCGAATTTGTTTTTGTTTCGATAAAGTTATTCAGTCAATTGGATCGTGAGTTGAAGTATTGAATTCGGGACACAGTAATAACTCAATGACAGAGAGCAAACAGAAAACAATCCCGCAAACTCTTGGATTCAGGAACAGCTTTATACAACCGTGGTAGCTCTAGTGGAGTGTTCCAAGTTGCGGGGAACCAAAGTCAATGGTTCATCTCATGGGGTGATGATTCGCTGCGGATAAAGTCAAACCCCTAAATGAGACCACGGGCATCGAATTGACCAATACAAGTAGTTCTATAACTTATGCATTATAAAAGGCCCCCGGTCTGCTGTCTTTGTTTCAGCCATGCGAACTTTCTTTTTCGCAGTCGGCAGATAGCGGCAGGAGGAGCAGCAGCAGCAGCAGCCAGCCAGCTGCCACATCAAATTCTAGTGGTGGGTTGAGTCGATGCGCCATTAACCAATCTAGGTAGGTAGGAGGTACCTAACCCAGGCAATCAGTTTTGTTTCGTTGCGTTGCGTTGCATTGCGTTGCATTGCGTCGAGCGCAGATCCGGCATATGGCAATCGTATTATATCTCTTATACAGCACTTCGTATTCTTTTCAATTCCCAAGATTGGCAGGAGGTTTATTTGAATCTTGGAGAGGACAAGCAAGCATAAACTTGTTTCTAAGTTTCAGTGCCTGGGTTAGCCATACAATTGGATGCTCTCGCGCACGCCACATAATTACGCTACACCTGCCTAATTGGGACAGGACAGCCTTTTCTCGTATTGGAAGCTCGAAAGTTCCGAGATATGCGTTGAAATTGAGTGCTGTCAGATCACTGGGGGTGTTGATGGTTCGTGCTGCGTTGTGGGCGGTGTCTAAGTGCTTAGTTCGTGGTCGAGACCTTGCTACTGGACCCTGGATGCTGTTCGCGCCAGGTCGTAGATTTTGCACGTGTATATACGTATCGCGCGGCTGTTTCGGGCTGTTTCTGTTATCAGACCGCTTCTAAGTTTTAAGAAACTTGGGGTGACATGATTCACTTAGAGTTCGCAACACAAAAAAGTGTTGCTGTCGTTGAATTATTTCCAATGATCCGATGAACGAACTCAGGCAGACCGTCAACTTGCACAGCGTGAATCATGGTTGCCCTCAAATTGACCGTCTATCATCGCCCTTTCATGAAATAGGCTCCACGCGCAAGTAGCGTCTGGGTTTGAGGTTCATTCGTTGGAGCATAATCATCAGAGTAGCGTATACACCGCTTATCCGCACTCTGCCCCACTCTCCTGTGCATTGCACCATACCATTCATACCAATGCTTCGACAACTCAGATGTTTGAGAGTTGTTCAGGATCTACGGTCAGAGTCATGAGCGGCTCAGCTCGGCGTGTAAGTGTATTTGCTACATTTAGGTCGAGATGAGAAGTGTCCCGCAATCCATAAATCTTCACGCAACCATGAGCGTAAGGAGGGGCGTTCCTTCCATTCGACTTATTCGTCGGGAGACATTCCAAGAAGAGATGCGCTTGTGGCTCTGTATCAGCGATTCTCTTGCCGTCTTCAATAATGCAACACAGTGAATGAACGTATTGATGGCGAGCGATGTATCATAAACATACAAACTATGTTTGTCGTTCTCAGGCGCAGAGAAATCAATAAACAAGAGAGCACCATTGTGCCTCATGGAAGCAAAAAAACAGACTTAGGAAATGTTTCCTGGATGGCAAGCTTGTTGCCAGCATGAGATTTTACTCCTATCCACACAACTGCTAGTCGTGAACTCAATTTGATAGCAGTGGTGTGGTGCGGCGGTATAGTTCGAGATAGATAGTTATCTTCCGTACTTGTCAAATATCGCAACCTACCCACTTCATCTTTCCCCACACACAGCCGGTTCATTAAGAACTATTCTAGATGAGATTCAGTAGCCCCCATGAGATGTGTGTCTGAAGAAATACTATTACAGGGCCTGGTGGTCTACGTATCGTGTAATGTAGTTTCATATCCCTTGCATCCCTTGTGCGGACTTCTTCCCCTGCTCCTGAAGAATGTCGATACCTGCTAAGAAATTCATAAAAAGAAACACATATGGACGATGGACAGTAAGAATTTAATTCATTATTCGTTTCCTTTCTTCACAACATGCTATGAGCAACCTACACTCCGCCACAAGGAACTCTCATAAACACCCAAACCCCAACCATGTCCCCATGTGTTTTCCAGACCCACTTTGTCCCCCAAGAAACCCATATCGTATGCATAAACCGGACTTGAAACCCAGAATCAGAATGACGGCAACGAAAAAGTATTCGTGCTATTATTACGCCGTCAAAATCTCCATTTCATCACTTTTTGCTTCATCATCCACTATTCTCCTAGCCCTCCACCTTTTATGATCTGCTCTCACCCTTACCTACAATACACGACCCCACCACCTCAGGCCTCTCATCTATCCAGTCTCTGTCTCCACATCCGGCTGCCTCCCCGTCAAACTCGTCTTCTTAACAGCCCTTCGAACTGCAAACTTCGTCTCATCCTTCACAAACTGCAAATTCCGCATCGGCTTCCACTGCATCAAACCTCTCTGATTTCTATGTAAGCCCTTCTTCTTCTCATTATAGTTCTTTATCTGTTTTAACGGATTGTTTGAGTGTCCTCCTTCCCCATCTGCACTGCCATTCTGATCCTGACCCGATGGGTCGTGGCCCGCGTCATGGATACCAAGATCCGAGTCATCGTCTGAACCCGATGATGAGGTCGTATCTTCACGTTCTGACTCATTAGTATTAACGCTCATTCGCTCATTCAGCGCCGCTTCGACATTTCCGCGGGGCTTATTGACCATGCTGGGATAGTCAGTGTCTTCGTATTTGCGACCTGCTCGTGGATCGACGTACTGCGCGGGATCTTGTCCAAATGCACCACTCCAATCCGTGCCATCTTTATCCAGCCATTTAGCCTTTTCATCTTCGTCTGCTTGAGCGAGAACATCACGGCCTTGTGTTAAGGATTGGTCGTGAAGTTGTTGAACAGCTGGTGGGAGCTCTTTGGTAACTATACGCTGACGAACACCTTCTGCGTGGCAGGCTTCCCAGGTTTCTTGGGTTTCGCGAGAATCATTGTCGGAGACGAAGCGTTCGTGATTTTCGTCAGTACCGGCCTTGAATCTTCCACGGAACTTTAGGCGTCCTACTTCCTCAATCTTGATATCCGGGATATCTCGGAAATTCTCCTCGGTGATGTAGTTTTGTGTTAATCGCATACCTTTATCGGTCTTCCAGATCGGAATGCTGATCTCTTCTTCTTTGTTGTCCTCAAGATGATGTAACCAGATGGCGGCATATGCATCTGCTCCACGCTTTCCTGTACCATGGAACTCAAACACAATTGGAGAACGGTAACGATATTTGACTGGAAGCCGAACATTATTCTTTCCCTCCTTCTCGGCAATATCCCAGAACACCCCATCACCTTCCTCAGTCTTGCGACATGAAGTTCTCGGTATCTTGCCAATACTGCCACCAGTTCGAAGCTTTAGCTTGCTGTTGTTGCTATATCCAGTGGCAATGATCTTGTCGGAGGTGAATTCGAATGTTCCAACATCCCATCCGAGCTGTTGTGGTGGTAGTCGAGTTTCGACACTTCGGAAAAGAAGAGAGATCCTGATGCGACCAAACCCAATTCCGCCATCAAGAGGATACCATCTGGTGACTTGGGAACTGGTTTGTAACAAATCAGACAGCTTAAGAGGAACAACACCAAGAATTGGATCGTGTTGTCGCATACGCTGATCACGAACAGTAACAGTAACAATTGCTGATCTCCAATCGCGAATGAATCTCTCGGTACCGGCATTAAAAATAGGCTTTGAACTGACAACCTTGGCACGAGTGCGATAGACCTGTACTCATTAGCAAAAGTAATCATGAAGAAACGAGATAAATACCAATTCATCGTTGAAAAGAATCGTACAATAGCTGCTTGGCAACTTCTTGTGCTCCTCATCCTTGTTTTCACCAGCCTCATATGCTGGTTCGAACTCCCTGCCCTTCCTCTTACCATTACTACCATGCATGTTCTGCAGTTCCAAATTCACGATTTGATGGATAATGACACTGCAGATACCGCTGGGCCATAATGGATCGGGAGGAGTGTGAACAACAGCATCTTCCTCGGAGTTGTCGATGCTACCCTTAGGATCTTGCAGCTCTTCTTTGTCTTTCAACTGATCTGGAAGATTGACGTCCTTTCCGTGTGTTCTGAGTGCAGGTCTGAATTGTGGCTTTCCAAAGTATCCAACCTCCCAATGAAGCTCACCAGGCATGCTGCTGTCAGCATCCATACCACGAAGCTTCGAAACTTGTGGGTACATTTTTCCAGGATGCTGAATCATTTTCTGCATGGAAAGTTCTACCTTACCAACAATATCATCGGAAGTTGATCTATCAGAATCCCACAGCTCCATTGAAAGTTGTTCATCAGCCTTGATAAGATCGGGGGTGACTAGTAAAGCACAGGTTTCCTCCCAGACCGGGTTAAGATCGTCTTGGATGACTCTGGTGCAGTACATTGGCTTGCCATACTTAGAGAAGCTGACGGTGATGTACGGATCACTTCCACCACCTTCACTTCCGCGACGATCTTGTTTGCTGAGACCAGTAGCTTTATGAATTCTGATCCAGAGTATACCGAGCGCTTCGACGTCCTTCTGGATATCATCACCCTTTAGTAACTTGCTCATATCTAGCGTCATGGATTTGGGGGCTACGTATTCGTTCGCAGCGGTAGCGATGGCGTAGTTGACGAAGTTAGAAATGAGGGGGAGGTTGAGGATGTTGATACCAGTTTGAATCATGGGGGTACATCCAGCTTGAACTTTTGGGAGACCCATCAAGGTGAAAGTGAGTTCCTTCAGAAATGGGGGCTCGGGTGACATCTGAAGACGCAATCTGACGGTTCCAACCAAACCCTGGAGCTCAACAAAGATTGGGAGAGGACTGTATGAAGTTAGCTTTATTTCAAGCAGTACTGATGATGTACACATACACTCCAAATAATCCCTTTATACCGAGATAGAAAACCAAATGCATGTGCATGTTCTTCGCCTTTTGAGAAGTCCTATTGGCGGGTTTGGCATGATACGCAAAAGAGCATTCCAGATTGTAATAATCCCCACCTTCCTCATCTGCAGCCAATGCTTGAGGATCTTTGTTCTTCTCGTTCTGTCGATGAATTTCATCCTTCATCCCTTGGACATGTCCATCAGGGAGGGAGCGCAAACTTAGAATCCGCAAAGGGTTGTCCCCTTGGTTGATCTCAGCCACTCGGACGTTTTCAATGACACCAGGAACCGATGCTTGCATGACATCTTCAAGAGTATCGGCGACTGAGACAAACATATCCGGATCAATCAACCCCCACATAATTCCCAGCAAGCTGTTTAGCCATTCTACCGATTCTGGAATGAGATTCACGGTGGCCTGAAGTGTTAGCTCGTGCGCCCCATGTCTTCAGCGGGGTTACCCACCATTTGGCCTCTTTCCCTCTCACTCTGCCACTCATGATCTCGGCCAGATCTTATGACTTCCTTCATCCACAAAAAGACACCGGATGCAACACACGCTCCAAGAGGTATCAGGCCCCATATAGCCCCACCAAAAAATCTTCCCAAAATCACTATTGATATGAATATTCCAGCCGTCAAGAACGTGGCCTTCTTCTCCAACGATTCGAACATTGGCTCATAGCTTACTGACGGCGTGGGGTGGAAAAGGATGTTTGTTTTCTCGCCGTGGATTGGAACATCGGTAGTACTTCCAGGTTCGACTGGAGCTGGCGGAGCAGTGTTGTCTTGCGTTTTCCGATAGTCCTCCCCAGATTGCGTAGCTTCCGTCTTCAGTGTTGTAGACTTCATGAGATTCGCATTTGGTACTGAGAGCTGCAGTTCTAATTTTTAGTACGCTGTCAAGATGATTCAGGTTCAATTGACACACCTGTGGATCATCAACGGATTTCATGAAATCGGCATTCACATCCTCAATCACTACATCTTTACCCGTCGTAGGATCCGTAACTGTCTTTCTCGTACCGGAAACACCATGCGGCTGTCCTTCTTCTGAATCCTTCTCATGATCTGCGCCTTGATGGTTCTGTTGTTGTGATCTGTTTTCATCAATCCTAGCATCTCGGATTGCTTTCTCGGAATCCAGATTTTGAACGAATCTCTGAATATTGGGAATTGGGTTGGCCCCAGAGTAGTGGCCTCCAGGACCTTTCTTGTGATCATTCGACATGTTGAGCGAATGATACGTATGAGAGAAGAGAATTGAACAAGAAACGCTGGGATAGAGAAAGAGAGGGGTAGCTCAGATGATGAAGGGAGACTGGGCGATGGCTTTGTCGATCAGAGCTCGAGAGGAAATAGCTCTGATCCAAACGAATGAAAATGAGGGCATTCAATTGAATCAACAATTGAAGATGTGGCCTTGTTGGATTGCTTGTAAGGAAAAGGAAGAAGATGGGAATTGGAAGGAGAGTACCAACACGTCAAGAATATCAATTGTTGTTTATGTTCCTATTCCTGAATAAAGTGGAAAAGCTGGTGGTGCATTATTGGAATCAAGGAAAGAGGTGGTGATGATGTCATATTGGGGAGAGGGAGAGCAAGAGACGGGAGACGGGAGACGGGAGACGGGACACCGGGACACGGGAGATGGAACAAGAGCTGAGCAGATCCGGCCAAGATTGCAGCCCTGCGTTATACCATAGCAGGAGCAAAAGAAAAGAAAGAAATCCAAGGAAGACGGAGAGAGCGGGCGACAATGCTATCAAATAGGAAGTAGTTGTCATGCGATTAATATAAAGGTGTGGGCTCGGTGGGGAAGAGTACTTGTGGTGTGGCCTCATATCGATAAGGCACACGGGTGAACGGCATATTGTTGTCCCGATCCGGTTTTTGCTGGGCGACATCCGCACATTCACATTCCCATCCCGGCGACCATTCCGGATCTTAGACATGCACACCATACCATACAGTAGCTTCCAGTCCGAACTGCGAATAAGGCTTGCTTGCGGCTTAATCCTCGTTGGTTCTTTTCAGCCAATCAGGTGATTGTGAATGTGATTGTCAATGTGAATGTGAATGTTTTAGCCATAGACCGGATAATCTCAGCTGCATATTGATAAAAGTCCTAATCTAGCATCTACATCGACACTCCTAGAAACGCGACTCCGACGACGTGTACTCGGGTTTGTATCTGTTGCTGCCTTATACTCGTAGACTCGCGACTTCGCTGCACACGTTGCACGCACATTCCACGGCTCAATTTGGACTGTTTGGTACGTCGAAGACGAGTTGTTTGTTGACAACAAGTCGGGCCCAACGGACCAAAAATGCGCAACGCAACCCAATTCATCAACTGTCGCCAATGCATCAACGGCCGACTCGTCGACTCTCCCCTCACAGTCGATGAGCACGGTCTCATAATCCCCTCCACCCCACTTCCACCCTCCACTTCCACGACCACCATCGACCTCAAAAACCGGATCATCGCCCCCGGTTTCATCGAAATCCAAATCAACGGCGCTCTGGGTTTCCATTTCGCAAACTACATCGACTCCGTCGCCTATACTGAAGGAATCCAAAAGCTATCCCTCTACCTTCCCAGCACCGGCGTCACTGGATTCTACCCCACCGTCCCAACCGTCTCCACCAACGTCTTCCATACCGTTCTCCCATTCCTAAAACCCACTCAATCTTCAAAGGGAGCCAGCGTACTTGGCGCCCATGTTGAAGGACCGTTTCTCGCGCCCAGCAAAAAGGGTGCCCACAATGCGGACAATATGCATATACCCGAGAAATCATCTCTAGAGGATGTATACGGCGAGCATAACTTGAAAAATGTCATCAAGATTGTAACGATGGCTCCCGAGTTACCGGGGGCTTTGAAACTTATCGATAAGTTGTCCAATGAGTATGGGATATGTGTGAGTATGGGACATAGTGCGGCGACGTATGATGAGGGAATGAAGGGCTTGGGGGCGGGAGCAAATCTTTTGACGCATACTTTCAATGCGATGAACCCTTTGCATCATAGGGATCCAGGGTTGGTTGGTGGGTTTAGCTCATGAAAGCTTGTGTGAGGCAGGGCTAATTGTTGATTTATAGGCACAATATCTTCTGCGGCACCACCATACTTTTCTTTAATCGCTGATTCTATTCAGTAAGTTTGATATCATCCTCTATTCTGAATGTATGGAACCGAGTGGGTTTCTATAAGTTTAGGGATCTTCTTAGTAACCTTACCCGGTGGTGCGCTTCTAAACAGTGAAGTTTCACGGTTCCAAAGAAGATAGTGCTAGTTTGCTAGAGGCTTCAGCCCTACAACCTACTTTTTTACTACTCCGTCATGACTGCTCGCTGTTAGCTGTTCTGAAATGTCTAATATCGGACATTCCTCAGCGTCGGATCACCTATCGACTCTAAAGTTCTTATTTCACAATTATCAACTTGTCCACATCCCTACACTTCGCCCATTAACCCATATCTATTCTGTCCCTGATCGCACTAACCACCCCTCTACTCCATCCATTGATCAATGTCTATCTTGTCCTTAATCCGTCAATCACCATTCAGCCTTCTCTCCCACCACTGACCCCACCCCCAGCCTCCACCCCTCCATCGTCTCCCTTCTCTACCACACCCGCCCCACCCACGCCCTCCTAACAACCGATTCCATCGAGCTCTCCGGTCTCCCCGACGGCACCTACCCTGGACACGCACAAATCCCGCACCCCCAACTCAAAACCGGCAATAAAGTAACTATAGCCGGAACCGACACTCTAATCGGAACATGCATCCCATTAGATCAATGCGTACGAAATCTAATGGCGTGGGCGAATGTACCGGTTGAGAAGGCTGTGATGACGGTTACGGAGAATGTGGCAGATGCGTTGGCATTGGAGGATAGGGGAAAGTTGGAGGTGGGGATGAGGGGGGATTTTGTGGTTTTGGGGGAAGATGGGGAGGTTAAGGAGACGTGGTTATTGGGGAGGAATATTTGGGCGAAGAGGAGAGAGTTGAGTGATGAGGGTGGTAGTTGAAGTGGGAATGGTAGTAGAAGCTAAGTGGGTTAATTTCTTCATCTCAAAAATGAGAACGATATTGGAAAGATGTAGTATAAAAAGAATACAAATATAACTAAATATTAAATATCAATTTATATATACATAATTTAGTTCTTTTATGATCAATTCAGAAATACTTTTACATAATGCTGCACAGTCAATGAATGTAGAGAATGAAAGAGGAAGTAGCCTGCGGTTAGTTTTCAAGGAAAGCATCACACACGATGGATATATGTTATATGCTAGGACGTGCCAGATTGCGGTACAGAAGAGCGCAGCGGCGACGAGCCCGACCAGGAAGTTATGAGAAAGCTCTATAGGAGAGCCTAGTGCTTTTATCCTTCAGCGATGAGAGTAGTGTATTGATTACCTAGCATTTAGCATTCTAGATCCAAAAATGACAATTCTATTTTTCTTCTACTTTTACCTAGGACATCCGCGGAGGTACTTGATTGTTTTTGGGATTGATACACTACGGAGTATCTACATCATTATCAAGCTGATTGAATCTAGTGAAACTGTTTATTTTCCTATTTTCTTTCAAAATAAAATAGAGTAGCGTTTACCACACCATTACATTTCGTTCGTAGTCATGACAGAAAATTATCAGATCTAAAAGTCTAACGCAGCCAATACTGCTGATTAGACCATTGGAGAGCGTGCCGCATATGCTACATATAAGAAAGTGTAACAAGAACCACGCTTTTGCTCGTATCTATGCAGCCAAATTTGTAAAGAGCTCCTGCCCCGTTTGACAAATCGTATTGGAACTTTTCCAGTCAGCCTCAATGACATATAGAACTCAACATTTGTTAACATTTCCCTCTCGACTCTCGCTCCCTCCTCGTACCACTTTTTATTTCGCGAATCCTCATCATTGAAGCCTTCACTCACCACCAACTCGCTGCGGAATTCTCTGCAGGGGCTTTTGTCGACCACGCATCCTCTTGAGTGGTTGGCCGAAAGCTTGACGCATTATAAGAATATTTGTACTTTTATTTTATTTGTTTTAAAATACAAGCTTTCATATTTTCTAGTTGATTTTTTTATAAAACAATATACATTTGAACTACCAAGTTAAAGTTCTAAAGATGTACCCAAGTGTAACCTACAAACTCTACTGTATGATCTAGCTAAGTAACTTAACGAGAAGCTTTACATTCCGAACTTCTGTTGTCGCATAAATTGTATTTAGAAATGAGCCTCCTTACATTACCCTAAATGTAGCACAGTCAGTGAACTCGCTTAGTGAAGTTTCAGCACTCCAGCTGTTCATTCATACACTGACTATTCACCAAGAAAATTATTCTAGCAGTATGCGTTGTTGATTGTGATTGCTCTCAGGGTTCTTGTAGACCTCGTTTTGTTAGCCATACCCCGCTATCGAACGCCTTTCTCGTCTTTCGGTACAGCAATCAAGCACAGGACCTCTTTCTCCCATTCTCCCCAGCTCCTTTCCCAGAACGAACCTTACAGCCATCGCTAAGACTAGTACGAATAACATTGCAGATAGGGACCAAAAGGGGGGCCAAGCAAGACCATGACGACAGCCACAGGAGGTGCTGCTGGCAAAATAGACAATAGTCGCTAGGGTATCGGATAGTAAACGTAGTGTATATATTATAGTCAAACTTCAAATATTGATTAATTTTTATAAGGTCGGTATTTAAAACCTTTGTAGTTGTTTCACCGCCCGACAATAAAAAAAAGTATTTATAACTAATTAGAAGCCCAGGTTCGTGATATAGTCTATGTAGGTAAAATAAGAAGTAACTCTCAGAACGAGGGTCGCGTACACAGGCCAGAATATTAAAGGCTGCAAGCTGCCAATTATATATACCTGAGGCCTTAATACCTCGCAAGATACACGAAGGCTGGAAAGTATATAACTGCTTACCCCACCCAACTACAATTGTTCGAGAGATTGTTCTTATTCTTGGATCTACGTCTTTACATACTATCAAATGTTTTTATGTAAATATCTATTTTGAGCTGTATTCTCCTTTTACAACCATTATTTTCGCGTTATCCGCTCCAGTCACATTATCAGTAATATCAACTCTCTCGACACGACAATATTGCTGTTATAGCTTACTCCAATTTTCCACGGTGTAGGTTATTTAGATTGAGCAAACCCAGTATCTCCTTCGGGCAGATCGATAGCAACATCGGGTAGACCTAGTATCTCCTTCGGGCAGATCGATAGCGGCATCGGGTAGACCTAGTATCTCCTTCGGGCAGATCGATAGCGGCATCAGGTAGACCCAGTATCTCCTTCGGGCAGATCGATGGTAATATCAGGTAGACCCAGTATCTCCTTCGGGCAGATCGATGGCAACATCAGGTAGACCCAGTATCTCCTTCGGGCAGATCGATAGCAATATCAGGTAGACCCAGTATCTCCTTCGGGCAGATCGATGGCAATATCAGGTAGACCTAGTATCTCCTTCGGGCAGATCGATGGCATATCAGGTAGACTCTGTATCTCCTCCATCAAGGCAATCGAATTACAATATAGAGTCAAGGCTGCTCTACAAGTACAAAGCCTGGGTGGGTGGGCGTTTACAAACCTGTAAACGGGTTATCGTTTTTTTATTTCCCTCTGTTTATATCCCTCTGTTAGGGGCGCACTGCTTACTTGATGTAGCTTCACTAGCCAATATGTCCTTCCCGAGCATCGAAAATTCCATTACGAAACGCGTTCTCATAGAGTGGGACACCGAACAAAATACACCATGTTATCTTGGTAAAATGGAACAAGGTCTGGAGATGACTGTGCGTCTCAACACAGAGCTGGACTCCAACCTCACCCTTTGGTTTTCTCTCCCTATTAAGGCCAAAGTAAATAAAAACTCTTCCAATCATCGTCCTAGGGTCCTCTTCTTTGTTATACAGGCAGATATGTTCGATCATACAAACCAAGAGCTGAGCCTCTCTGTGCAACCTCTGAGCAGTTTTGAACCTTCACATCCTGCGAAGTCTGCGTTGCGCGTAGCCAAGATTGGCTCAGAGAAAATGATTGCTCGCCTACGATTCAAGTTGTGTAGTTATGGCAAAGTATTTATGCCTACAGCTACTCAACGACTTTTTCTACCATCGGAAAATGTTTCAGACACACTATATGCACTACGTAATCTCTCTGAGGCTAAAGAATTTTACGTGTATATCGCCCTTGACGGAAAATCTCCCTTATCTATCAACGGACACGAGAATGAGCAGTATCGACTACTTGGATGTCTGTGTGAAAAGGTCAGCGCGGGGGAAATGAAGAATGATATCATCAACTTTACGAAGATCATTGAGCATCACAAGAACGGTATGGTGTGCAATGAGTGGACAGCTTTCGGTCTAGATGAGAAGTTGGATGGACAAGAACAGCAACAACGCTCCTCTACTTTCAATGTTAACTCTACTGTGTCTAATACGAGCATGCGCCCCCTCCCAGACGGTCTACCTCCTAAGTACACAAAAAATATCTCAGCTGCTAAGAATATCGACACTGAAGTTACGCCTTCACCAGCTATTACAGTATCAGCAAATGTTTCTTGCTGTCAGGATGATTTGGAAACTGAAGACGAAGAAGAAGAAGATGATGATGATGATGACCTTGATCGTAACCCTTCAACGAAGCGAAGAAGATCGGCCAATTTTGATGTTATCAATCAGACCGGCAACTCTAGTAAGTAGTCCTTGCTTTATCAGTTTGATATCTTGCTTGTAGATTAGAAATCAGCTGTCCCAGTTTCTAATCGCTCTAAGCAAAACGCCCGTGCCTCGATCTTCCTAAGAAAGTCCGCTTCGAAGAATGTTCCAACAACCCAAATACACCTTCTGTTAACTGTTACCGAAGAGTCACTACTACTAGTATGCTAGCATCGAGATCGGGGTTATACGAGGAATTCCAAAATTTGATACTGTGGCTTACGAAAATCGATCCTAAAATAGAAAAAACGAATGAAGAATATTTTTTTGAACTTGGCCGTATGGTCCGGGACGATAAGGAAGAAAGCTTTCGGCAGATGAGTGCTAAATTAAGGGCGCAAGTTTACTGTACCTATTTGAAAAAACTTTGAACTCTGTTAACTCTTCTTATCTATTAAAATATAAGACGATTAATAGAGTACGGATTTTATAAAGAAGGATCAATCTACTTAGGTTTAGCGAGAGTAAAATATAGAGAGTTTGAAATTCAATTTTAGATTATATAATAAATATTAGAATTATCTTATAATAAAATTTAATATTTTTTTTATACGAAATATTTTTCGTTGATTTTGTAGCTGTTTCCACAAATATATTCTACTAGAAATATATAAATAGCATTAGTCTTACCGCCTTGGTTCTGCCACCAACTATCCTTTCATAACAACTCAACCACTTCCATCTTGTCCTTCATATTGATTTCATATCCTGAATCGAGAAACTGTTACCCTTTGAATTGTTGATATTGTATTGTGTTACTTGTAAAACTATAAAGCTTACCCTACAAATATGTCTTTGCTTCTGGCCCCATACAACAATGCTATGCGCCTTGGCCAAGCGTAAGTAGAAATCATTTTCTTCTACCCGCAATGCTCAATGTACAAGACACAATTACTTCACAGTCCGAGCTAGAAATATTTTATTGATTTTAGAAAAGGTTCAACTCCTTTACCCAGCAGATCTGCTTAGACGATGCAGTTGTCGTTGACCCCAATCGTGCCGAGAACGTCGTTGCCAACGATGGCACTACCATGCGAATAATTGCAGAGAATTCCGCGAAACATAGCTCCTGGACGAGGCAGGCTGAAGTCATCAATGATAAACGTGCAACATCTGCCTTGATAAAGCACAAGTTGTTGGAAACCGAGGAGAGTGAGGATGGTGATGATGTGGAGTTGCCTGTTTCGGCTAGTGGTATGTATGACTAGGTATTGTGATCGATAAGTATCTCAACTAACAATTTGGCCGCATGATACTAGACTTGCAAAATTGCACTGTCGCTGGAAGAGAGATGCCTGTTAGAGTCCAAAAATTCGATCCAGTTCAAGGACAGACTCATCAGGCAAGAGAAGATTTTAGTTCAGATGGGGAGCTCGATTTTCCACAAGCGACTCCAGATACGACCGAAGCTGAAAGCTGCGGCTTTGAAACTTTTGAGAAGGCACCAAGGTTTAGCAATAAGTTCGAGGGAGCTCGCACAATGTCGAAAGTGTCCAAGGCGATAAAGGTGCGTAAACAGAGAGACATGAATGCGCGAAGAGAAGACGCAGCGATCCAAGCCACTCAAGATAAGGAGAAAGAGCGCATCGCAGAAAAACGAGCATTTGAAAAGGAACAAGAGAAGGAAGCAAGAGAAGAAGAGTGTAAGCGCCGAGCCGAAGATCGTGCAGAAGAGCGGAAAATTCGCCAAGAGCGGAGACAGCACGAAGCCCAGCATCCAGGCCAGACAGTCATCTACACCAGCAGATTCGTTGATAATCTGAGCGATATAACTGACGACATGTGCATATCGGCCTCGTTTTCCGTCAAAGCGGGTAAGCTTGGTGGATCAGGGAGAGGATCCTTTGTAGATTCGAACAAGTTTCTAGAGAGCGATCTCAACTTCTATATTTCTGTTAAGGTGGTCAACCAGACGTTAAATTTTAAAGACGCATTACTCTTCAATCCCATCTCTTCCAAGGATGAAAATGACTTTCAACAAGTCTACGGCGATAGCTTCATCTCAGGATTCCTGGAGGGTGGAGAATTCAATGCGCTTATTAGCATGAAGATATTGAACAAGGCCAAGATACCTGATATCAAAGCTGCGTTTACTGCGGGTCTAATAGATGTTGATGCAGAGGCTAAGGTTGAGACAAATGCCGAAACAACGATACAAGTCAGTTGGTGTGGTGGTGGTCATATTAAACCGATAGAGCAGCGATGGGATATTAAGAGTATTATGCAAGCTGCTGCTCGATTTCCAGGTCTTGTCGCTGAATGTCCACAACGAACTTATGCAATACTGACCAAGTACGACTCTCTTCGAAGTTTTGTTGCGGCCAAGCCTGCATCGTATGCTAGACTCCAATATGGGAACGCCCAAATCTACACGAATGCTCTCATGAACTCCTTCATGGCCTACAAATTGCTGGAGAAGCGATTGGATGAGCAGATTCCCAATGTTAGAAAGGAGACATTGGAACTCGTGCCATGGGCATCAGTAGATGGCACAGCAGGGACTACTGATACCTCATCGATCGAAACCACCCAGAATGTAAGAGTATTGATGAAAAGGAACAACAAAAGTGGCCTCTATCCATATATCGATGATCAGAGTCGATTTGCAGATTCACTGAACGGTCTCATTGATGCCCGCGAAGCCATTTACCGACAAATGGTGCGCATTGTTAAAGAAGTTGATCTTATAGAAAAGTATCCAGAGCTCGCCACCGACGAAGACCACCCAAAACCATTCCAGTCTCCGGTTATTTTTGAGACTCGTCTACCTAGAGCAAAGATTCCGAAGAAACTTGAACAAAATTCTACTACGGCAATTGCCCAAGCAGGAATCGCTGGCCCATCACAATGGGATCCTAATAAGGAAGACTGCTTTGATCTAAATCCAGTCAAATTCTATCATCCATACAAATCAGCTCCGCGCATGATCTCCGGTCTCACCAAACTTGATCAAAGCTCGAGGTCACCAATACGGCTCGAAATGAGGCATCAAAACCAAACATCAACAGGTTTCGAGGTAATAACTCGTACTTTCCTGGGTGCTAAAAGTTACGGGAGCTTGATTAGCTGGATGGCACTTCCGGATAACGACATTCATATAGAGACTGGCGTCTATAATTCGTTGGGAATGTATCGCTTTGGTAATGATCGGGTGGTTGTGAATCGTATACCTTTCTCTCGCCGTTTTAATCAGTCTCCAATAGTCGTGACGTGGATCTACGAAGTTGACATGAGCAATGGCTGGCACTCGATTACCACTGGTGTGAGCGCTGCTTACGAAGAACACTTTGATATTTCTATCAAATTTTGGTCCAACAATAATAACGCTATTAGGATTGGGTGGTTATCATTCAGCGACATAGGGTGCAACAACCGTATGAAAGTGGGCCATATCAGAGTCACGAAAGAGGAGAAATGGAAACGTGGCAATGTTACGTTTGACGGTATACCTTTTACCAAGATACCAGCTGTCTTCATTGCACTGATGGAGTTTGATGTGGATGATGATTACAATTTGAGATTGCACGGTCAGGTTACCGATAGAACTGTTGAAGGATTTTCATTTGAATGTGGGTCTTTTTCTTCCTCGAAGCATGAAAATAACATGAATCATTGTCAGTGGGTTTGGATAGCAGCTGAGTAAAAAATAAAGAATAGTTGTTTTGTAATTGAATAAGATTTTCCTTTTCATCAACTTGTTCGGAGCGTTGAGATAGGTAGTCTTGATATTAGAAATTTAACCGTGTGGTGAAGATTTGAGAATAGAGATGAGAATGAGAGGGAGAATGACGACGATGGCGATGACGATGACGATGATTTGGATATAACAAAAGAAATTTGCAATTTTTGAGTATTTTCCAAAGTAAATAGGGTTTTGTTGAAACCTTCAGACCCTATACAATCTCTCGGCTTTATAGCTCAGCAGGCTTGATGCCAAACTTTTGTGATAACACAACCCATTGACCTACAACATTTACGCATCTCAGCGCCGTAGTGTCATGCTCCTCAAAAGCAGCATGCACAAGTCCCTTGACCCGCTTCCAGTCTACAAATCCCAATCTTTCTACATTCTCTTTTGTCAAAAGTCGTCGGAACATATTGTGCAGAGGGCCATTTATCTTCCATTTAGTTGGGGCTGCATATCCATGCTTCTTCCGACGATAAACCTCATCAGTAACGAAATCCTTCATTGCAGCCCGCAAAAGCCACTTTTCAGTGAATTTATTTCCGTTTTCGTGCCGGATCTTGAGAGACGGCGGTACATGATTGACGTACTCTGTCACTTCATGGTCAAGGAATGGCACGCGCCCTTCGATACTGTGTGCCATTTCCGAGCGATCACCTAAGCATGCCAGCAGAACATTTGGCAGATTACCCTTGGACCAGATGTAGAGAGCAGAGTGAAGAGGGTGCCACTTCTCTACCATCAATTGTCGAACGCGGCCGTCGACATTGTGGGCTATTGTGAGACGCGGATCAGATTTCCCATAGAATTCCGTCCATGGAGCAAAAAATGGGAATGTATAACTGGCCATTGGGTTGATGCTGCTAATTTTGTTTAGTTGAAGACTTGCTAGGGAGTCTTGGCCCTTGAGATGTGTGAGAGCGCGTCCTTTGTAGTACTCTGACGCTGCATTAGAAGCCTCTTTGAAATATATTTGTCGTTCCTCTTCAGTAAACAGTGTTTGCGGAGCGGAGTGGTCCTTTTCGAGCAGAATATCAGAGAGAAGTGCTTGGTATCCGCCAAAGACCTGAACATGATTAGTTGATTTCTATTCACGAATTAAGAAGAATCTTACCTCATCAGCACCTTCTCCAGTGAGGACAACCTGTTTTGCGCAATTTATCAGTAAGACTCTTGCAAATTTATACCTATTACATTTTGACGAACCTTAATGCCAAGCTCATGAGGTGCCTCTGACAATGCATATTTCCCCACAAAGTTCAAGTCATAATTCTGATGCTCACTATGCCAGACTGCCTGTTCAAAGCGCTGAGCGATAGCTTCCTCATTCATGTGCTTCTTAATAAGCTTGACCCCAAGGTGTTCAGCAGTTCGTACTGCAATATCTACGCCAAGTCAATAACTAAAATTTTGTATGCTGTAGCCAAAAATATGAATTACCTGATTCATCCATGCCACTGTCTTCGTCAAACGCGATCGTAAAGCACAACAAAGAGTTATCTCCAGACGAGTTTTCGGTGGATTCGGGTGCATTTTTTTTGAGATGACACATCATACCAGCAATAGCAGACGAATCAAGACCTCCACTGAGGTATACGCCTACTGGCACATCGGCACGCATTCTCAGGCGCACTGATTCTAGGAGTCGGGAACGAACACCTTCTACTATCTCATCTTCTGATCGCGGATCAATCACCATCTTTGAACATCAATTAGCAAATTTACCAAAATTTAATAGAGAGTTACCCATTAGGATATCACAAACCTTATCTGGAAAGTCGAGATCCCAATATTGTCGCATTTCCATAGAACCAGCAGCGTTATAGGTGAGATAGTGGCCAGGGCGGACCTGCCGCTCATGGTTAGCAGCTTCAACTCTAACTTGGATCCCAACATACCTTATTCACACCCTTGAATGGTGTTCTCTGATCATGCCTCCACCCATCATCCATGAGACACTTCACATCCCACTCAGGCTTCCAACCCAATGGTAAAAAGGCCTTCGCCTCCGAAGCAAGGAGCAATCTGCCCTGAGAAACCGTCCAAAACAACGGTTTAATCCCATACCTGTCTCGTGCAGCCAGGAAAACTTTGGCCTCTGAATCATACAAGCAAAGAGAAAATTCACCACGCAGATGACGCAAGAATGAAATCCCATGCTTCTTGTACAAAGCAACGACGACCTCACAATCGCTTAATCCAGTGAAAACGTAGCCCATGCTTTCGATCAGCTCCTCTCTGATGCGGTCTGCGTCGTATATTTCCCCGTTCACTACTGCATGGATAGAGCCAGTGTCATCGTGGAATGGTTGAGCGCCGTCGGGGCTCAAATCATTAATGGCAAGACGGACATGACCAAGTGCTAGCCGATATCGTAAGAAACTAATTTCCAGCGCATTGAAACCACTTACCAACGCTTCTATCACTATTTATCCATTGGCCTCGCGAGTCTGGGCCACGGTGAGAAATCAAGTCAAGACTCTCGTCGAGTTCCCTTGCTAAAGTCTTGGTATAGTAGTTGTCAAGGGACCAACCACCTTCGAAGTTAATTGCTCTTTCGCTCGGAGACTCGTAAGGCGGGGTGTAACTCGTATCCTGCTTCCAGCGGTCTTGCTTTTGGAGAGCGAGGATAACAGAGATTCCGCACATTCTGGTGATTTGTTGATAGTTGGGTTGGAGTCTTGTGAAAGGATGACGAGAAGTGAGTCAGTGTGTAAGAGAGCGGTAATCTCAAGAAGCAGATTTGGTATTTGGATAACTCTATGAAGAGGAGAAGCACAAAAGAGGACTTGAGAAGCTATAAGCAGTCTTCTGTGATGGGTAAACAGGAAATCCCAAAGAGTAAGAAGTAGTGTTGTGCGAATCTATGAAGAAGTGAAGTACAAAGAAAGGAATTGACGTTGCTTAAATACCCAGAACTTGGCTCCCACCTAGGTTACGGCCAAGTCCTTCGTAACTGATACATTAGCTACTGGGCCGGCAAGCACCTCTTGCCAGAGCATCTCCTGCCAGGCTCCCTTGCCTGTGTTTCACTCTTACATCTTCCTTCAATCGCCTTTTAGCCATTATTTCCTCCTGCAACTACCTAGTTGATGCCCACCTGATCCCGCCATAGTACCCTGGTGTGAAACCAAATATAAGCCTAAATTTTTACTTCTCTAGAAGTAGCGTCACTTTTGGAGTTTTCACAGTTATGAGTCCCAGCTTGCACAGATAGCGCAATAGTGAAATCTCTAGCTTTATATTAAGTAACTAACGAAAAAATAACTAGGTAGTCTATCCAACTATAAGAAGTAGTTCTACGCACATAAGATGTACAAAACCGGCCTAGTCTATTTAGTCAGAAGTAGTTCAAGAGGTAGTTCAACTACATAACAACAGTGCACAGAAAACTGGGAAATAGCCCTGGTCTACCTATTTAGATACACTTGTATATATATTTTATACTCCGAGGGGGTATGTGAAACCAAATATAAGCCCAAATTGTCACTTCTCTAGAAGTGGCGTCACTTTTGGAGTTTTCACACTTGGTACCCCCTACTTTTTTATTCTCTCAGATTCTTTCTTTTCCACCAGTTCCTTTTTCTCGTATTATCTTCTCTTCGTTGCTTAGACTATCTGCTGCCCGCTATGCCCTCTTGCACAGTGTTTACAAAGCGCCTATAAGTGAAAAAGTGATCCTAATAAATTAGAAGCCTTTTCAATGATTATTTTACAATAATAGAGAATATAAACTCTATAAGTCTACAGAATAATAGTTCTGTTAAGTGAGAAAAGTATACATCTACATATAATTTAAATCTAAATTTTTAATGAATTATACAAAAAATAAAAAGTTTATATAGATACAGTATATATTTTTTATATGTATAGAATTTTATATTCAGTATAAACACTTTCTATTAGTAGAGAATTTAGACTGCTCCGAAAAAAAAACAAGGGTTAATATCTTCATTATATTCATTTTATAAGATTAGTCTTGGGCTGCAATATTGCCGCTATTCGAGAACGAGTCAGTCCAGATCAGGTCTACAGGTCTGAGTTATTGAGCACACCATTGTAGATCTATATTACTTACAGCGTCAAGAATCAGGACTTTACGTATAGCTAGTATGATATGGTCGGAGATAACTGGACGCGAGAAGACCCCGCAGACTGTAAGTACGTACTTTCTCCACTACCCGCAAGTTGTCATTCAAATAAGGATCTGTCAGAAAATAAGATTATTAGGTACTAACTCATATAGTTCTTCAATGCATCATTACAAACACTATAAAATAGAATATTAGGTAACTATATTACTATAGATCTGCAGATTGTACTTGTATTCTTGTACATTCATCCACTCGGAAGCTATCCTTCAAGTAGAGAGAGATCTGTACCGAAATAACGTCATTAGGTACTAACTCATATAAGTTAGGTATTTAATGCAGCATTATAAACATTACAGCATAAACTATTAGGTAACTATATTACTGTAGATCTGCAAGTTGTAGTCTTGTACTTGTCCTTCACTTGGCAGCTATCCTTTAAGTAAATATCTGTAATTTTGGCAAAATAAAATCTTGACGTGCCAGTTTGCTAACTCATGTATTAATTTAACACGGCATTCATAACCGCTGTAGCACATACTGTTAGTTAACTGTATTATTATAGATCCGCGGGCTGTAACCTTGTTCCTTTTCCCGCTGGGCAGTTGTCCTTTAGGTAAATATCTGTGCCAATCAGGTGGCGTTCAAAGTAGGCGTGGACTACCGACCTGCTTGTGAGTAGATCAGATTTCAAAGTTTATCTCTAAAGTCCTACAGCGTTCTAATTTTAGTTCTAATTTCAGTTCTGTGTAGTACTACTCACTTTCTTTTCATTCAAATCAAACTCACCCTTTCTACAGGCACCGGTCACCTACCGTTCATCCCGTTGTCGGATTCAAATAGGTATGAAATTTTTCACATAGACACGTATTCTAATCGTTTTCCCATCAGACTCTTCACCTGGTGTTAGAAATTATATAGAAGGCTTTGTTGAGCTAATGAATATGTTTTCAAAGACAGGTCCTTTGAACCCGCCAGTGCATAAAATTTCCTCAGGGAAGATGTCCGAGAGAACCAGGGATATAGAGCTGAGGGCTGAGCTACCGCTGGGACTGAGGGACAATCCGCAAATTTCTGGACCTGGAGAATCTGGGGATAATTCATCCTGTGATGCGAACCACACGAAGATTCAAACAGCCCAAAACACCAGTGAGGCCTTGGCCTCGGCCTCCATACACAAAGAGCGAGGTTCCCCGCTAGCTCCGGAAGCCAATGAAGAGATTTGTATCGAAGACTCCCTAGCGCCTGATGCCCAAAGAGAGAATAAGCGTTCAAACAAGACGGAAGTTGACCTTAAAACGTCAGTGGAAATACCGACAGAAATAGCCGCACCGTATACAGTCTTCAGCAAAGGAAAAGTGCGTTTCATCATTGCTATGGCTGCTTTCGCTGGCTCAATCTCCCCCCTCTCGGCTACAATATACTTCCCGGCCCTCAATGTACTGTCGCGGGATCTTCATGTTTCTAGTGCAGATATTAATCTGACCCTGACAACATACATGATACTTCAGGGAATCTCGCCCACTCTGTTCTGCGATTTAGCCGACAACTTGGGAAGACGCCCAGTTATCATCGCAGGATTTATCATTTACATTGGTGCATGCGTCGGACTTGCCCTCCAGGAATCATTCCCTTTACTACTGTTTTTGCGATGTCTCCAAAGCGCGGGGACGAGTAGCACAGTCGCAATATCGGTAAGTATCGCTGCTGATGTGTCGACACAATCAGAAAGAGGGGTGTATATGGGATGGGTCACTTCGGGCACAGCAGTGGGAACTGCAATTGGGCCCATACTTGGAGGGCTACTCTCTCATTATCTGGGCTGGCAGAGTATCTTTTGGTTTCTTGTTATCCTAGTGAGCGCATATATGGTGCCTCTCGTCCTCAGCTTTCCGGAAACAGCAAGAAATGTTGTTGGAAATGGAAGCACGAGACCACAAAGTAGGTTTTAGTGAAACCGGCTACCAAGTAGGGTGCTAACAAATACCTAAAAGGATGGAATAAGCCTCTTCTCTCACTGTTGACCGATCGACGCCATAAGATGGCTACACCTGAAGGGGCAACACATCTTCAAGATGGCTCACCTGGTGTCATAAACTCCTCCAACTCCTCACCAACGTCAAACAGTAATCGCATCATATTTCCGAATCCCCTCAAAAGCATCAAAGTAATAGGTGAGAAAGATGTCGCCCTGCTTCTCTTCTTCAACGGCTTTGTCTACACAGCCTTCAATACCATCATCTCCTCCACCCCTTACCTCTTCGGTCGAATCTACCAGCTTGATGACGTTCAAATAGGGCTATGCTATATCCCATTCGGCGTTGCTAGTTTCCTCGCGCCTTTACTCAACGGGCCATTTCTAGATTGGAACTTTGCCCGCGTGGCAGCTCTTTCCGGCTTCAAGGTCGAACACAGAGCTGCTCAATCTATGATAGACTTCCCGTTGGAGCAAGCACGTGTACCAATCGCCCTCTGTCTTGCCATTGTTGGATCGGCCTCGCTGCTGTGCTATGGTTGGACAATGGAGGTGGAAGGTCCACTGCCAGCTGCGCTTGCATTACAATTTATCATTGGGTTAACTGTTACAGGGTGCTTCCAAGTGATGAATGTATTGATTGTTGATTATCGTGAGTTTATCCGTCCTCTGAATTACATCGTAGATTGGGGAAAGATTTCAAGCTGATAAAAACATTTTTCTCCTGTCCAGATCCAGCCAATCCCGCAACTGCAACAGCTGCAAATAATCTCGTGCGATGTTTGATGGGTGGTGCCGCTGGTGCTATTATAATTCAGATGATTGACGGAATGGGATGCGGGTGGTGCTTCACACTTGTGGCGCTAGTCCTACTGTTTCTTACCCCTATTCTTCTCGTGTTACGGAGATGGGGTCCTGGGTGGCGAAAGGCAAGAATGACTCGATCTGCTTGCAAAAGTGGAGGAGAATAGAATAGGCCACATTACAAAATGGAGTAACAGTTCTGCCGGAATGTTATCTGGCTTGGCCTCTGCCTACGCTAGTCACTAGAACCTCACGCGGCTGCTTACATACTTGTACCGAAGACTAGAGCTCGCTTGAATGCACTTCTTTCCCTGGCTTAGAGTTCTTGTAATTGTAGCACCTTCTGCACAGAGATTTCACTTTACGTTTGCAACGAGCCTCATAGCAGACTATTGTCTATTAGTAAAGCCTCCCGGCCTCAAGAAGCCAACTTCCTCATTCTCCAGGTATACGAGCTGCATTGCTATCTCATCGTGTGGTAAGGAAGTTTTCGCCGCTGTTGTATTGGTATCCTTATATAGAGGAAGACAGCGGTCGCGGCAAATGCAGGGAAAGAGATTAAATGAACGGTGTTAATAACCATTATAATTTAAATCCACCAGCTCAGCTCGGGTATAGTCTTATAATAAAAAAATATACGCCCGTAACCTACAATTCTGGCTCCTCTATCCCATCTCCCAACTTCCTCACCCAACACATGTCCCCTCCCGTCCCTCCTCCTACCCACCCAAAACACCACCCAACACCTTCCCCAACACCCCTCTCACCTTCCCCTCTCCCACCCCCACAACTAGCACCCCCGTCCCAATCGCAAAAGCCAGATTCTCCCTCCACTCCTTTCTCTCCTCATACCTCCTCGGCAGCAAAGTCGCCAATGCTCTCGGTGCCACAAAAAGCCCCATATCCATCCTCTTCCTCTCCCCTTCGATCAACACACTCCATCCACACAACGCACTCCCCGCCGCTATAGCATAGCCCGAATCCAGCGCCTGTGCGGCATGTGGCGTACGGCCTAAAAGATGCGGACCGATGCGCGTACGAGTGAGGCAGATGCCATACCAATAGAGTGCGATGAAAGTAGCCAGGAAGGTGGATGATCGGATCGACGACAGCAAGGATGTGATGGTTGTTTTCCTTGACGGATTGCGCAGAACAAGCAGCATATTCAACGGCCCATACATCTTCATCGCACAAACCCACGATCTTGCAAATCGTACCACAGCGTACCATTCACACGACTTCCCGCAGCCCATATGCACCAGCTCGCACGGGAAGGGAATGGATTTAACGGGATCGCCGAAGTCGAGCGGAAGGTGGTAGTCGCGACACATGCCTTGCAGAAGATGAGCCTGGCCTGTTTCTACGCCGTATTTGAGTTCGCCGTAGCGGCAACGACGGAGGGCGATGAGGAGGCGTTGATCGACTTGTGCGAAGGAGCTGATCCATTTGGTGTAGGCGAGGGGCAGACGGGCAGGGGTGTAGATGAATGACCACATAATGAGAGCACAAGAGAAGGCGAAGACGGTGGGGTCAGTGAGGGTGGAGATGGCTTGTTCGATCTGATTTCATTAATACTGTACTCAGTAAAAATATAACAGGGTGAGCTTCATTGACTCATTCGAGCATACACACCTTCGACCATCTCCCCTTTCTCACTCGAGACGCTTTATGCCCCGCCCATAACTCCCCTACAATAACATCCGCAGCGCGAGTGACAGCAAAAAGCGTCAAGTCCATAGTGCGACCGGCGAATCTAGTAGGACGGAATTCGATCCCTCCATTTTGAGTTTCGTGCGGGATGACTTCGGTGAAGGTTTTACTTTGGCGGGACTGTAGAAGCTTGAGACTAAACCAGGCTGAGATAAATGCTGAGAGGAACTTGGTGAGTCTAGAGGTGTCAATGATGTAAAGGTTAGATTTGAATGTTTAGATGAGACTGGCTTGGAGATGCTATCAAAATAGGTGGGATATGCAGATAAGAGACGGGAAGGGCAGTGCATAAGACTGAACTTAGTCTATGTGTGTCTCAACTTGTCTTGGACATTAAATCATTCGCTTAAAGCACACTCACCTCAGCTGACCTTTTTCAGAAAGCTTGTATGCTAGCTTAAGCAGCAATTCTCGTATAGGAATCTGTACGAATCATCCATCAGTCCAAATCCAAGTAGAATACAGTCCAAGAAGAACGGGTCACGTGCCTGAAGAAATGTCGAACCTCCAACCAACGCAGCACAAAAAGTAGGAAATCTTTGTAATTCGAGCCCTCCTCTCAAAATCTTCAGGAAAGAAGATAAGAAGTGCTTCTCCGAGTTTTCATCGATATTCCTTCGTTTGCGACTCAGATGTACCAAGCAAAGAGTCAATAATCTAGGTCCGGTACTTGATATATAGCCTAAAAGGTAGGCACGAATTAGTGGTCTTAGAATCAATGGTATGTTTTTATCGAAACTTCGATATGATGGTCGTAGAGCAGACATCTCCTTCTTTGTGCTACGATATAACGTTTTGCTCTATACCACCCAGACTGGGAATTAGCTGTGCCTCTCTCCAAAAAGGGGGACCGAGTGGAAAGCGAATTGATATCATTTGTTCAATTTCGTGAAACGATGCAATGGCATTGCGTAGCCTTGTCAAAGGGGGAGAAAAAAAAGAGGAGGACTTGCTAGCATCATACAGTGCAGGATGTAGCATCGCGTCGCATGTCGCCCTCCCTCGGTAATGCAAAGGGATTTGGCTGCAACGTACCGATTTAAGCAAAACGTATTTTCGCAACAAAAAACAATTTAAGCCTCGGCGTTGACTCGGTACGCAGGGGTGTTGCAACGGATAGGCAGTAAGGTCATAACTCTTTCGGGAATTTACCCCGGAATGAGGATTGGGAGCAAAGGCGGATGTTTCCTGGAGAAGTAAGACTTCCGGGAGGACGTGACCTGAAGTTCAATCGGTCCGTGTTTGTCAAATTGAAGGATGAGTTTTGAAAGATGGGGATAGGATCATTGAGTGATCCGCGAAAGGAATCGAATTGTTGGTGGTTATGGTCGAACTTCTCGCCGTTCAGATGCGTAAGATTGATAGGATGATGTGCTCCGTCCTCCGTTGTTCCACCGCAGGAGAAGCAATGGAAGACCCACGATCGGTAAACGGCTGAGTACCGAAGAGCATGGGGGGGGCACAGTGCTGCAGTACTGTGGTACTCGAATGCAGGAGCTCGACTTTTCTCAAGTAAGAAGAATGAAGAGAAAGCCCATGAAGAAAGCCTCATGAATTGTGCCGAAATTAATGGCCGTCAACCCTTGAAATGGTTCACTTGGGTAGGTCGGAGGCGGAAAGCAGTTTGTGAGAAAAAGTGAAGGATGTTGGAGTTGGTATTTCAAGATGATTCGAGAATGCGCAAATATTTCATGGGATGAGTTTGATCGTGGCACATGGCAGGGCAATGCCGTGTGAGGGTTCTATGATGCAGGTACGACGATATGGACGATTGAAGCAGACGTGGTATTGAATGAAAAAGGGGGAGGGGATTGGGGGGAATAGACGTCAGGAGTAACAACAACGAGTAGAAGCTGGAATTGTGTCTAGTAGTTGGGAAGTTCTTGGAAGGTGTGACGGTCTCGTGATGACTGTTTCCAGCGCAGAGAACATGTTTGAGAGGATAGGAGAACGGGATGCGGGATAGGCGATAGTAGTAGACTCGTTTACTGCTCAACTGGAATATGACTGAATGTATAGCAGATGTCATTCATGTATAGCAGATGTCATGTATGAGTATACACTTTGTAAATTTTTGCGGACCTCGGGCATCAAATCCCCTCATTCTTGTTGCTGATAGTCGATTACACCCGGATCCCCTGTTATAGTTACCTTTCCTGTCCCTGCCGCTCCCTTTCCTGTCCCTGCCGCTCCCTTTTCTTCCCGAGGTCTTGCTTTGTGCTTGCGGTTCTTGCCGTGATGTTTATGCACAGGAGAAAATCATGACACAAGGATGGAGGGCTAGCAAAGCTCCTTCAAGGTTCATTGTATTCTAGCCAATTCCTGCGCATGCAGCTAATTGGAAGGGCGTGTAAGTACGGAGGTACATTATCACAAAAAGACGGAAGAAGTCACCTGCCCGGGCGAAACAGGCGAAGAAGACGAAACAGAGCAAGATTTTCACATGTGAATTATTATCATCTGGGTCTGGTCTGTTCTGGTCTGTTCTGGTCTGGTCTGGTCTTGGTCTAATGACAGAACCACCACCACCACTGCAGAACAACTGCGAGTATTGCTACTCTGCTGCTCTGCTACTGTGCTACTCTGCTACTGAATAAATGTCTGTGATTTCTACTCTTCATCCTGTGCAGCTTCACATCGCATATTGCATATTGACAGTCGGGAACTCTTCCGGATGTGGCTTACCTTTTGATATTGTCGAGGCCGCATCCAGGGGAGCCATTCCGTTAAAAGTGGTAACCTTAGACGGACGGGGTACAGCAACCAACAGCAGGCTCTACCATTAAATGCAGACAGCATGCCAATGACGATGGTCGATGGACGATACATGACTTGAATTGGAGCTCGTAATGTACACTGTCCTACCGCGCTTTGCTATATATACACCAGACACCATACACCCTGCACCATCCAGACACCATCAGACACCATCAGACACTATCCGACACCATCTAGACACCACCCACTCGCTACACACACCATCCAGACAGAAACTAATGCCGCCGTACCTTGCCTAGGGTCACTAGTAGAGAGCTATTGCAGATCCTACAGCTTACACCTTTGCACTCAACCAATACATCTATGTCGAATACATACCATTCAGCGCCTTTCCGAGTAGTTCTACGGCATGAAGAAATAAGCAATCCCACAGTACGAAGGAATCCCCAAGGAAAGAGAACATATACCCAAAGAAAGAGAACATATACCCAAAGAAAGAGAACATATAACATCGACGGAACATCGACGGAACATCGACGGAACATCTGCGGAACATCTATTCCTCAAACAGCCCTTTATCAAATCCCCAAAGCGCCCCCCCCCCCCCCTTCACCCCCCTTCACCC
>JAJCXA010000147.1:0-87119 GCA_026770245.1 Clarireedia aff. paspali H2
CTGTCTGTCTGTCTGTCTGTCTGTCTGTCTGTCTGTCTGTCTGTCTGTCTGTCTGCTTGTCTGCTTATTTGCTTGCTGGGGAAGAGGGAATCAGAGAGAAGAGAAAACAAGAAGAGAGAGAGAGAGAGAGAGAGAGAGAGAGAGAGAGAGAGAGAGAGAGAGATACATCTATTCTCTACATCTTCCTATCTATCACTTAGCTAACTATCTATGGCTTAGAAGAAAGAAAGAAAATCAAATCCTTCGTAATAAAGTAGATGTGATAAACTCAAGAATTTATACATTTCCCTCTTTTCTCAAAAACTATCATCAAAATCATCTCTCATAGCAACCACACTCGGACTATCCCCCAACCCATCCGTATCATCAAATCCCGCGCCAGCCGTAGTAAGAAGATCTTCAACGATTCGTTTACTTGCTTCGCGTGCTATGTCGAGGGGTATAATTAGCTCTGATTTTATCAAGTCAAAAGTAAAAGGAAAAACACATGGGGAAAAAAAAAAAGAGGATGGAAAAAGAAACACACACCAGGAGTTTGTAGCAATCTCGACTGTGGTAAGGAGAATTGAATGGTTTTAGGAGGACTCATTCCCAGTTCCTTATAAATATCCTCCGCATCTTCATCACTGTCACTCTCCCATGTAATCTCATCCTTTTCCTTCTTCGCCGACTTGGCAAAAATATCGCGTGCCTTCCCTTTAGCAGGGGTTTGAACGCTCACGCCTGGGGTTCGTGGAGCATTCGATCGGTATGGTTGGCGAATGGGCGAGCTGAATATGTCGGCGTGGAGTTGTGGTGCTGCGACTGGGGGAGACGATAATGGAGAATTATCATCGCGCCATGAGGGTTTGTTTGCTGCTGGTGTTTTCTTTTCTTTGCGGGTGGTGAGAGGGGTGGCTTGGATGCGGTAGGTTTTGTCTAGGACTCGGTGAAGTAATGGGTCTTTGGGCTTTTGTGCGGAGGGTAGTTGGTAGGAGGTTGGGTCGA
The DNA here is from genome assembly GCA_026770245.1 of Clarireedia aff. paspali H2. Lineage (NCBI taxonomy): Eukaryota > Fungi > Ascomycota > Leotiomycetes > Helotiales > Rutstroemiaceae > Clarireedia > Clarireedia aff. paspali H2. Next base: position 988 of record JAJCXA010000147.1, read on the forward strand.
ATGGTGAGGAATCGAGAGTCATGGACATGTCTGGAATTCGTTGCTTGGCTCCAGGTGTACTGGGTAATTGCATATCATCCTCGTCCTCTTCCTCTTCATCCTCAAGATTTATGCCTTTGATTTCCTTCTTTAGATCTTCGTATGGGGATGAGAAATCTGCAAATTGTGGACCCTTGTCTTTCGTACTTTGTGGGTGCGGTGCTCGAGGTGTACTTCCGCTAATCTCATTGTCATCCAGCATTGAATCATCTTGTTCATAGGCATGTTGAGTGTTATCTTCCGTTTGCAATGTTTCTTCGCCAACATGTGATGTCGTATATTCGTTTGTCTGATCGTGGGATTGAGAATATGAAGCATCTTCCTCTTCCTCCCTTTCCTCTACCCCGGACAAGGAGACATTGGCGCTCGCTTCGAAGAATTGTTTCCAGAACTACCCCGCTATCAGCATACCACTTCATACCATTTGAGAATGACGACCAACTTTCGAACCCTCCCACACTGCTTTCGAATGATCCGCATATTGCTCGACGATAGGCAGAATACTTGTGGTTACAATGCGATGCGCTCGACTGAAGTTGTGGTCGATTTCTACAAAATGTATAAGTAAACCCGCCGATAGTTCATGGTGGGGGGTTTTGACTTGCCTTGGAGAGTCAGGGTGATTGATTGTTCGAGCTTTTCGAGCTCCTCAGTAAGCGATAGAGGTCGGGCAGATGATACACTAGCTCGAGACATCTTGGGTAGTAAGATTTGTTATTTGGCTGGAATGTCGTATTTGGCTGGAGGGGTTGACGCGAAGACGCGTGGCAGAGCGATGAATTGGCCATGATTTTCGATGCGATCACGTGATTATACATGCCCACTTGATTGGGTCGCTGTTTTCATTGTTTTCATTGTTTCCCTGATTTCCCCTCAATGCTAGACGGGTGAGTGAGCACTTCTGCGCATCACCTGCCATTTTTCCTGCAAGATGGCTATAGTAGGTCAAATCCAGTCTTCATCGATCGATGGCGGGCATCTTCAAGGTTCTTCCGCTCTGCTTTGTACAAGTGCAGTACTTTCAAGGTTATCTACCGGCTAACCGGTGAGATTTTTGGGCCGACCGGCGTCTGGTGGCATTCGAAATTGGCATCTTCCTGGACTTTGTTTCACTCAACCGTTCTGTGCATGCTGCACTCTACGCCTCGAATTGCACTTCGCGCTCCGGTTTACCGCCAACTTTCCCTCCCGTCGTGCCGAAGTGCAAGTGCAAACACACTCTTTGGAGAGGACATGCTTCTTCGTCGCAGGTCTGAAAGCAAGCAAGGTCCTGTCCTCCTTTTAACCCTACCCCAAGATGTTGGATGAGGATGTCGGAAGGAATCCCGTCATCTGATCAATGATCATGGCCAATCAGCAGGCTTCGGACCGGGCTGGACCGGGCAGGAGTTGGTTCCCCCGTGCCCTTGTCTGAGGGTTTAAAAGTGGTTTGTACGAAGTGGTTTGTATGGATTTAACTCCCCTGCCATTCCGCACTCCCACACGTTCATGAAGCATTCGCATCCTCCTTTTTACCTTGGATGAGCTAGTACTAAATAGGCAGTACGAAGCTGCATTGTTGAGCCGATTGTCATTTGGGTGGTTTGGTAGAAAGACTCGTATTGTATGTATGTATGTATGCATACACTTTGTATTGTATATATGTATGTATGTATGCATACACTTTGTATTGTATATATGTATGTATGCATACACTTTGTAAAGAGTAGTTTTGATTCTAGACTGTCAACAACTAGCCTTATCCCTTATACTAAGCTCTTCTCCCCTCCGGACAAACTACCGAATGCTACTCACACTGCTCACCCTACTCCCTACTCACACACTATTTCCTTGGGTGGTTTAGCACGCCGGTGTCCTCGGTGCTATTCGCAAGCTGCGGATGAAAAAGATGACACAACGATGGGGGAAAAACAGTTCGCGGAGAGCGTATGCGTATGCAGTGTGATTGGGATCAACCTTGCATAAGTCGTCCTTCCATAGTTTCGCAAGCGCAAAAAGCAAACATCATCGACAGGAATTTTTATGCAGTAGTCACAGTGGTGTGCAGCAACTTTAAATCTTGGGTGGCATCCACTCTGCTGAAGAGGGGCCATATACTTTGGCATGTACGAAGTATGTACGACTACGACTATCCACCAGGATTCTTGTCGAGCTGCGGTCCACGATGATTGTGGAATGAATCAATATAACGGCGACTATTCTTAAACGTCTTACTTCGTACAACGCGACCCAAGGTACTGTACTTGTGTATCCTCCTGGTACACCGGGCAATCCGTGCGTGCGTCCCTTTTCCCATTTCCCATTTCTCTTTTCCCATTTCCCGTTTCCCGTTTCCCTTTTCCGTTTGTAGCGCGGGACGTCCAAGACAAGGGACTCTATTTGTGCAACAGCTGCAACAGCTGCATCCGCCTTCAATTTGCACCTCGAGCGATGATGGCCATGTGCGATGTCTGGCCCGGCTCAATTCAAGCCGTTGTTTGGCTGAAGTTAAAACGCCATTTGAACCAATTAGCCGTGGGCAATTATGCTCTTTTCCACGGTCCACAGCCGCCGTCATTTCTCCCACCAGTCAGACTTGGACGTTGGGACAGCAAGTGAAGGAAGAAACTCGTACTCAAGAAACTCGTCCGACCAGAAATACATACAAAGTGAAATGAACTTTTGGCGGTCTAAGGTGAAGCCCCATGTCCATCCATATCCATTTATATGTCCATCCATATCCATTTATATTTATTCATGTCACATGTCACATGTCACACCCAAAAAAAGAGCTCGCCTACCTTTGCTCTTGCTCCTTGCTCGCCGTAACTTCCCAACTTCCACTCCACTTGCAAAAATGCATTCAATCCATTCAATCCATTCAATCCATTCAATCCAGCCAATCCGGCCAATCCCTTCAATCCATCCAATCCGGCCAATCCAGCCAATCCCTTCAATCTCTTCAATTCAGCCAACCCAGCCAATCCCAGCCAATCCCAGCCAATCCCAGCCAACCCAAGCCAATTCGAGCCCAGCTCGCTCTGGGGAACGTGAGCCGTGTCTATCCTTGTCCTCACCCACCTCCTTGTCCCTGTCCTTGTCCTTGTCGCTGCGTGCATCCGTCGAGAAAAGAGAAAGATGTCTTGTTATGCTCCACATGGGAACTTCTTCCTACTTCCTACTTCTGTACACGCTGCGAGCCATTGTCCTTCTTTGACGAGCTTCATCGTCCTACACGCTCACTGCTTCATCGATATTCTCGACATCACCTTTCGTATCCTATCCTATCGTATCCTATCCTATCCTATCTCCTCTGCCCTTCTCTGCCCGTCGCGCTCTATAAAAGTACCTTCAGATGATGTTCGCCTCGGCAATAGGAATTTCCAGGATTCACTGCTACCTCTCTCTACTTGAAACTCCATCTCTTGACGAATTTCTTTTTCACTCTCGCTGTTGAATCAGCCACAATCTAACGAAACCTCTTCTGTAACGAAAATCAGAATTGAAGACCAGCCAATTACTTTATGATCTCCACCATCCAACCAACTTTTCACTATTGTCAAATTTCAGTATTTGGACACAAGTCCTGCTCTCGCATATGAAACTCGCAATACAAGGTTCACACCTATTTGGACGAATTGACTGAAAATACTAGGTCCTTCGATCAAAATCCACAGAAAGGCTGCCACTGTGAGTGGAAAGCAAAACACAATGTCCACGATGGTGGGAATGAGCGCACTGAACGGACGGGAGACACCTAGTGAACTTTCACCACAGCCATCTATATATACTTCCAATCGCCGAGCACGTCCACCTCCGATCGATACTACAACTGCGAGTGATGGTAGGATACCTATAGGACAAAAGGTCCAGCGGCGGGAATCCAAAGGTGGTCTTCGAGGGATGTTCACTCGAAACAAATCAGAGAAAAATATCGTATCTTCAGGTTCTGAACAGCCCGCATTAGTTTCTCCATTGGGATCACCGGTAACATCACCAATCTCACCGAGGTTATTGAGTCCAATTGAGGACCGATTCTTTCGAAACTTCAGCATTAGTAATGAGCAATCCTCGCCGGTAACCCCCGGCAGCGCCAAGACAAACAGAACTCCTTCACGCATGAATCTACGGTCGAAAGCAACCAAAGAAAGTAAACCTGCCACGAAATCTGCTCCGAAACCAGGTTCGAAATCAACGTCTTTCGAACCACCGCCTCTATTTCAAAGTTATCCGCAAGCCATTAAACATGCTCGATTATCTGCCTCTACTCTGTCAGCGGACGCAGTGCTTCGAATTGCTGGACACAGGAGAAGCGACAGTGGGGCACCCGAAGACGCGACCGAAGGGACAGGTCAGGACCAAGCGAAAGCCGAAAAAAAAACTAGGACCAACTTGAAGCATCGAAGGCAACTGTCTGGCTCATTTTCCCTCTCAAAATCAGATTGGACGGAAAAGATATTTGTGCTGGTGACATCAGGGTATCTTCTTCAATATTCTGGCGAAGGAAACTTCGACCGATTACCGGAGAAAATGCTGCAGCTAGGAAAAGACTCCGTGGCATTTGCGTCGGATGTAATTCCCGGGAAGCATTGGGTGTTACAAGTATCACAGTCGATGAGCGCTGATGGAACACCTATAGCCGACTCTCGATCTCTGTTATCGCGGCTTGCCTTTAGGAATGCTGACTATCGGCGAGCCGCCACTAGTTTATTGTTGGTCTTGGACAGTGCCGAAGAAATGGACTGCTGGATTGCATTGTTGAGAAAAGAAATTGAGGCTCTTGGGGGGAAGAAGCAGGTTACAGAGACGGGAAGTGCAAAAGTGGACGAAAAACCAGAATTAAAAACTCAACCAAGTCATCGATACGTTATACAAAAACCCTCATTGGATCAAATCAATGGATCATGTTCGCCACGAAGTCCGTTTGATCGCAGGCCATCTTGGACACCACACGATGGCATACAGGAAGAGGATGAAGGAAATACCTCGCTTTTCCTACCTCAGCATGACAGGCTAGGAGTTTTCAACAGACCTGACACGGGATGTGAATCGGTCACAAACAGTGCGAGCTCATATGAGCACCGCCGGGACAGTCTGAATAGATTATCTTATTGTTCTTCTGGACAACGAACTCGTGTTTCGTCTCCGGCTACATCACCAACTCGAGATAGCACGTCCACAATGGATGAATTTCCGCCCCTGTCTCTGGATACTGCACGACCTAGGCCTAATGCCTCTGAGATTAGTGAGCGTAGAAGATCATTACAAGTTCTTCAAAGTCTTCCGAATCCCATTTCTCAGATTGCAACACCACAGCAAATGTTACGAAACCCATCGTATCATCTCCCTCCAAGGACCCTACGACATACCCCCTCAGCTCCCAACTTCAGTGTCCCTGTTTCCTCTAGCAAGAGATTTTCATCCAAACCTCCAACTCCGGAGAGCCCTTTATTACCTTCACTCATGAACACCAATATCGCAGAAACACCAAAACGAAGTAAGAAGGGGCCTCCAACTGCACTTTCTGTAGCCCGACCCCTATCTCCGGTAATGGATACGGCTTCGCCGAAACGTGGTGCAGGCATGGTATCGTCTTCAGAATCATCGTATCCAGCACCTTCGAGGCGTAGAGCATCAGCTATTGATATACCTCCCGTTTCGAGCTCAAGGACAGCCCGATCAAATTCTAGATCTCCTTCCCAGCGGCGAAGAGCATCGAGAGATTCCAGGACCTCGCGACGAGTATCAAGTTTTATGCCTACGCATGGGCTTGAGGTGCAGAATACCGAAATTCGTCGCCACTCCAGCCTGCAAACTTTCCTTCAACCTAGTCCGCCCATGGAATCGAACGGAGTTTGCGAATCCATCTTCCCACCCACAATACCTCTATCTCCCAAACCATCTCAAGACGAAGCTTCCGAAAGCGTGCGCGAAACAGAATGGGAGCGCGACCCCCTCGCATTACCTCCTCTCCTCGAACTCCCCCAATCAGATTCTCCTCCTCATTTGTCCCTTCGTCCACATAGTATGATAGTCAATTCGCAAGACCGTCAAGCAACCGCGCCCGAAACCGATAAATCAAACTCACGTACCACATCACCACGACCACCTCGACAACGACCAACCTCAACGCTAGGACCCGCCCTTCACTCTAAACCAAGCCATCAATCAGATATGGGACCCCCGCGCTCGAAAAATGGCCGTGGCGTCGTCACAAATCGACGTAGTCTGCCGGCACTTATGCGCGGCGCACCGCCAGCCCCGCCGCCCAATTGTGCACTTCCTCCTTTACCACCGAGTCGTGCTACTACGCCTTTGCCGGCCGGTCGTGCGCTGACGAGTATTAGGGTCAAGAGTCCGGAACCATCTGTTGGGATGGATGTTGGTATCAAGGTGTACTGATCCCCATTTGGTTGGTTCGATGACTTCTCTTCTCTTCTTCTCTTCCAAATTTTCACTTCTTGTGCTTTATATTTTAACTTGATATACGTCCTTATTTAATACCGTTTTTCTTCTGTCATCAAATTCATGAATAATATGAATGAATTGAATTTAAAATCATAGCGAGGTTGGGGTTTTCTTGCAACTCCCATTTTGGGAGGGGGCGGGCAGATGGTGAGTTGGTTTGGTTTTGGTCTGGTCTGGTATAATGATTACCTTAATAGAATACCTTTTTTCTTTTTCTTTTTTTCTCTTCAATTTCTAGAGATCTTATGAAGATGAAGATGATTTTATGAGTAAAGGGTTTGATTGATTAGCTGTGTATTTTTATGTACAGTACGATGGTTTTTTTATTATTATTTGGTGTAGATGGTAGGATTTTCATTTGTTTGGCTGATGATTGGGATTGTGTGGAATTGTATTTTAAGAAAAGGGTGGACATATGAGATGAGGTGGTATGAAGAGGGGAGGGGGGAAGGTGGAAGGGGAAGAGAAAGGTGGTAGGGGAAGAGAGGAGTGAGTGGGAAGGGGGGGGGGGAGAGAGAGTGTGTGTATGTGTGTGTATACTGATGCTGATTTTGACGTTGAATAGGAGCGGGGGAAGTAGGATACTTGGTTGGTTGGTTGGTTGGTATATTAATTCAAAAATTGGAGAGAGCAAAGAATGAAGAGTAAATAAAGAATGAGGAAAGAGAAGCAGATAAGAGTAGAATAGAAATATGATAGGATGATATTCAACTCTGATATGATGAAGATTAGATGTGATGAAAAGATCAGATATGATGAAGAGATCAGATTAGATGAGATGAAGAATAAAACCAGCCAAATAAACAAATAAACAAACAAACAAACAAATAAATCCATTTATTTCTTTGTTTATTTGTTTATTACATTAGTAAGTTAGGCAAAACATACTACTACTACTACTACTACTACTACTACTACTACTTAATATCAATAATTGTGTTATATAGCCGTAGTAGGGGTGTAGTTTACTTGATAGATTGATAGGTTAGACAGGTACCATACATATCACATGACATCACATCATATGTTACGAAAGCAAGTAAGCAAGTAAGTAAGTCACAAGTTTCGAAAAATAGAGGGCGTGAGGGCGTGCGTGCGTGCGTATAATTGTCATCACATCTCAGGCCGAACTAGATTTTCAAACAAACAAACAGTCATATACATATATACATATACATACATGCATGCATGCACATCTATCCTCCCCTCCCACTTACTTACTCGGTGGTGTCGTCGTCGTCGTCTTCGCATCTATCCTTCGCTTGACTTCTGCACTTGAGTAATATACGCATCCATCCATCCATCACATCAATACCTTGCTCCACACCGCGCCACGCCACGCCATAAAACGCAAAGCTACATGGGATAAAATACTTATTTTTTATCGAAAAAAAAAAAAAAAAAAAACTAAAAAACTCTCTTTTTCGTATTCCAGATTATATGCCCCATTCTCACCCTCCCGCCTTCCCTCCCGCGCAACCCGGAACTCCAAGCTTAAAGATCTTTCTTTTGCCCACAATCTATAACCTGTGTGTGTGTGTGCCAAAATGATGGCCCCAGTTCATTCTTCGTTTTTCATACGAGTACATCCGACAAAGAAATCATGTCTCCCGCAACTGCTCTGCCCTTATTCGACCACTCATCTCATCCTATCCCTTCAAAGCAACAACGCCCCCGCAATCCGTCCCCTCAAAACCCTTACCCTCTCCGCCCCCACCTTATTATCCCTAAACGCATCCCTCCCCAAATCCGCCAACATCTGTGAGATCTGATCGGCCTGCACCTCCCCCCCAAACACCCTCTCATTATGTCTCACACAATCCTCAAACCATTGTTCAACCAGATACAAGATATGGTTTACAAGGACCAGCTTTGTTGGTCCAACAAACGGATGCAGTTCATTATAGTACATTTCCTCAAGGATAGTGATGACGGAATCAAAGGAGAAATTGACATGGATGAAGAGATCCGGGACCCAGTTTGCGGGGCCTTGCGGTTGTACATTGACGCCAAAGGCTTCGATGAGGGGGACGAGGATGATGGGAGAGAAGACGAGGTCGGACCCTGCGAGTCGTTGAGACATGTCGCGGATGGTGTTGATCATAGCTTCGTACGGCCTCTGGATTGGTTGGTCCGCGGTGGAGGGTGCGCGCTCCACTTGACTTTGTACTTGCATGAAGAGATTTTGCCAGGTACTGGTGATGTTGGCTTCATTACGATGATCAGCCACTTGATAGATTTGAAGACAGATATCATAGTATTCTCCTTGGTCGGCAAATTCATTGAAGAGCTAGAACAAGTTAGTAAAGATTCTAATGAACAAGCACAAAAGTAAGAGGAAAAAAGAAAGACACATACAGTAGAAAGCGGTTGAATAACACCATCAAGTTCCGCAATCACCATCTCTTTACGAGCAGGTCGAATCCTGTCGTCAGTGCGTAGGCGATGCAACAGCTCATCTTGAATATTGGCAACATCCAAGAGCTCAGTAGCTTCATGTAATAAGACCTGGCGTGCCTGCCTGTGAATTCCGCCGCCTTGAGTTGAAGCATTTGCCTTGGCTCGACTAAGATATTCTATTCTTCGCGATAAAGGAATGTCGAGTTCACTCTTGGCTAGAGTGAGCTGTACACCAGCTGCCGCGTAGAAATCCTCTCGATGAACGTAGTACCTCCAAAGAAGATCAGAGTTCTGCACACTCCCGCTAGCAGAACGCTCAAGGTACTTGATAACGAAAGGAGATTCGGTAGCGATGAGTCTGTCGACCCAGCCTTGCGCGAGGTACCAGTCAAACAAATCGTATTGAAAGACCTCGTCATCCGAATCGTCGACAACCATATGGGCTTCCTGACGTTTTCTGGACGATACGGATTGTTTACCATCAACCATATCCGGTTCATTGGCAGTGGCATCATCGACAGCGTTCAAGATCTCGTGTACAACATCATAGCATCGCTTTCGGAAGTCATAACACGGTCTACGAGGATCATCCTCTGGTCGACCATCATTCAACCATGAAAGAGCTCTGTTTCCACGATCATGTTCCTTTGCAACAAGTAGCGCTAAGCTAATGGCGCCAGCATAGAATTGCATGCTTGAGTAGGTTGAGCAAGCATTGTACAAGTTATCGAAAGATAAGACTCCAGCGACCTCTTGAAATAACCGAAGACTCTCATTGAGTAAAGCACGGCCGTGATCAGAATTTGGTCCAACGTTGTAGGCTCTCTGTAATTGTTCCTGAGCCTTGAAGATAATAACATCATCTGGACTACAGAAGCTACCGCAGCGTCTTCTTAATGCTTCCGCGACCGTATCCACGTTTGAACCTTGGGCGATATTGCGATTAACGATTTGTTTGACCAAAACTTTAGCCAAATCCTTGCCGGCATTGGACGAAAATAGCAATTCAAACGTGAGTTCGCGTAACTGCTGTTTATGCGTGTCATCCAGAGACACCCAGATATCATCCACTCGCTCCTCGAAGAACATTTGAACAAATGAGATACCCTCAATAATGCTTGTGTTGAGGGTCTGTAGTGAATGTAGAGCTTGATGTTCTCCCTGAAGAGCAATATCTTCCTGTTGACTAGTGGCACGATTCAATCCTTCTGGTCCAGATAAACCTTCGATGAAAGATTTGTTGCTGTCCAAAAATCTCCCCAATTGCATGAGCGCATCCTGAACCGTGCCGAGCTTTTTGGCATCAATCGTAGGTTTAATCGAGATCAACCCATTGACGTCAACCATCTTCATGACTGGAGATTTCCACAGACCACGAATCAGTCTAGCCATATACAACGCAAGTCCTTCGTGCCTCGACGAAGGCCTCACATTATCAATGGCCTGTGCCGATCCTTCAGTGATAAGATTCTGATCGATAGAAGGCCGTCCGCCATGTTCGACAAAAGCTCTTCGTGCAGCTTCAACAGTCTCTGGATCAACGATTCTTGTCGGCCTCATCTCTCCCGTTGGTGACGCATCACTGCCTTGACCACAAGCTACAGCCAACGCAGTCGCGGTTGCTTCACCTCTACCATATTGTCGAATGAATTTCTTGATCTCATTTTCAAGTCCTTCATCACCACCGTTCCTGATTGCTGCAGCAAAAATATCTACAAGCCTGCGTCGCCTGATGATGTGCACTCCAGAATTCGTCATTACCGCAACCTCTTGTGCAGGTAGGTCGTATTGTGTGGCAAGCTCATTTCCAAATCCCAGTGGTTGTTCAGAAGCTGCGAATGGTTTCGTTACAAGGCCTATGGCCTCAGCCCTGCCGCCCATATCTAACCAATATGCCGACTCATAGTACCGAGATCCTTGTTGTGAATTCATGTCCCGTGCTTGAGCAGCAATCCGGCCAGTATCAGGAGCAGACAGGAAAAGAGCGTCACTGCCGCCACGAGTTTCTTTGGCGACAAAGCAGAAGAAAAACCCAGGAGGATATCGAATACCTTTTCGGCTGTGAACAAGAGCCTCCGAAGCTGTTTCGATGGCGGGCTCGGAACCTTGGTAAGGTCTGGGTGCGACACGATCAAGCCTTGGGGGGAATCGAATGTGTTGAACTTGCATACTCTGTGGTGCACCCTGGCCAGTACCAAACCCATAACCATATCCTCGGGTGGCACTAAGATACAAACGACACCCGGAAGTAGTTGTGGCCATAAGATGAAGTTTGGTTCCTTCTTTTGCAGATATTGGACTGATGGAAACAATTCGCATCTGCGAAGACAGTAGAGGTGAAGCTGTAATCATATGTGAAATATCGCGTAAACACTCCTGTCGCTTTTTCTCAATAACTTGATTGAGAGTTGTCGGGCTATCCATGTGGAAGGTTCGAATTGTGGATTCTGTGGAGAGGGTATATAAAAGTCTTCGCGTGTCGTCCACTACCATCTCAATTACATGCTCGGCCGCCTTACTTCCCCATATTGTTGGCACCAAGGACGTGTAACCTGGGCTCGTGTGGTTGATCTTCCCGCATTTGCTGGAGAACCATCTATCCTCGTTTTGGTATGTGAGTTCATACACTTCGTTGGCTTGCCCGGCAAAAAATATTCGCCCAGTAGCCGCAGACCCTTCAATTGCTGTAACATCAATTCCCTTTATCGCTAGCGACATTCCCGTTCTATATAACTCTAGGTTTCTATTACCGTGCTCGTCAACCGTATCTGCAACTCCAAGTAGAATAATGTCCTGTCTGGTTGCGACTACGACAAGATGTGTAATCGCTGGAATAAAGACACCTTTCCGTGGCACCACAAGCTTGACAGCAGTGATGCTATTTGGTTGCTCCTCGAAACCTTTCAGGACTGGATTTGGATTTGTATAGTCCCATAAATATAGTGCATTATCGATGGCTACCCAAGCATGATTTAGCTCCGCGAAAAGTCCCATTTGCGTCGAAACGGCGGCCTCGTTGTATTGTGTGTATATCGTGTCTGGAATATCATACATTCTCGTTTTCTGGAATGGCACCCAGGCGGCATCGGAAGAAGGAGATGAAAGCTCATAGTCTGAAGAAATGCCCTCTATGGAAAAAAGTTAGCACCTATTCCCGCATCAATTGAGTCGTCCTTACGTTTGACATAGCTATCAAGATCTGGAAAGCTTGCTTCTCTCTGCAATACTTCATTGATAGTCCTCGCCGCCCGTTGAATAGGTTGTAATGGTTGCGGTTGGGCCTGAAGTGGATTTGCTGGCGTAGGGTTTGCGACTGCATTTTGAGGAGCAGCAGGTTGTGGTGGGCGGAAGACAGGTGGCTGCGGTGGCGGAGGTTGATTGAATCTTGGAGCAGCTGGTGTCATAAAGTATGTACCTGGCAATGGCCTTTGCGGTGTAGGTGGGAAAGCCATTTTGAAATATTTTTGACTGGGTATAACCAAGCTCCAAGTAAATGCAATCGCGAGATGTGAACTTTGCGAATGTGATTAAATATTATAAAAATTCATGAAGAAACGATTGATTGGTGCGCAGTGAACACAACACGACACGACTGGAGGAATTGCGACAACAGAAAATCGACGTCGAGCTCGTAGACTGGGATATTTGCGGCGAGGAGCTGTAACTCTCTCGATGCGCTTCGCGACGCGGTCGAAGGATAAATATTTCTGCGGCACGTGATATCAATACGCCTTTGTGCCATCAACACTTCGGATTATTGACAATATACCGTTTTTGAAAGAATGATACAAACCTCTATATTCTAGGTGCAAGTTAATGAAAGTATCTAATTCACTGTTCATGATAAAGTTCAGTGACTAGACAAACTTTTAGTAATTATTTAAGTTATCTGTCTGCTCTCACTGTAGCTTAGAAACTTGTGCAGTATGGACTCTTGCTATGCTACATAAAGTTACAGCCCAAATCAAATGCAGTGATAAGAGTACGGTTATCTGAAACTGTAGGACTTTGTGTCTATACTGCCATCTTCTCTCCCCCCTCCTTCAACTGTCTCTGTGCACTCTGCGGCACCTCGAATCTGACAAGGCTTCACACTTCAAGCTTTCTTTGCCTCTCTCTCGGCTTTCTTCAGAGCTCTAGTCCTAATAGATTGATGCATTTCCTTGTTCTTCTGAACCACGAATTGTCGTCCAACACCCAATGTATTCTCCAACCACCATTGCATTAATGCATGACCCCAGAATGGTGTACTGGTGTAAGCCATCTTCTGAGCTCCCCCGCTCCTTCCAATTTTGCTCAAAGTAGTCTTGACGAATGTTCTCGGGTTGGGAATGAGTAAGCTCGTTCTGCGAATTTTGCTCATGGCGGTAGTGACCAAATAACTTAGTACTAACTCAACATCGACACCAGTACCTTTGAGCTCCCCTCCAAGTGATGTAGACCATTGTTGCAAGAATGCTTTACTACCAGAGTATGTAGCTAGAAGCGGAGTTGGCAGCCAACCACCGAATGAACCCATGGTCAGGATAAGACCACGTTTCCTTTGTACCATTCCCGGGGCCACAATCTGAGTGACACGAAGTGTGCCCACGCAATTGATCGTGATGATATCCCTCATCTCCTCTCTAGGTGTCAAGATAAATGGAACAGGAATGGAATGGCTCTGCCCAACGTTGTTGATCAAAATACCGACATCAAGTCCATCAACCAAAGCCTTCAGCTTTGCGTAATCTTCATCGCGATTGGCGGCAAAGTCCATAGGAAGGATCTTAGTCTTGATGGCAGGGCTAGCATACTTTTGTTCGATTTCGGTAGCAAGGGTCTGGAGCTTCGATTCCGTGCGTGAAACGAGAATGAGGTTGAAGCCTTTCTGCGCGAGTTGAATGGCATATTCTTTACCGAGTCCGTCGGATGCTCCTGTCACAAGAGCCCATGTTCCCTTGGGACCGTACTTGCGGAGCTAAGTAAACGTTAGCTGAATCCATCCTTTCATTGAGTCCAAGTCTGAATACATACATTGGTCCCTGGAAGTACAAACAAGCTCAGTAAGAGCTGTACATAGCTGATAACTTTGCTGGCAACAGCAAAAGCCCCGATACCAGCGAATCCAACAAGGGCCGTTTTGGGGATATGCGAAACGAAGGTGTCGAGGACCATTCTGTTATAAGTGTTGACTGAGGTGTGGATTGTAAGTTATTATTCGGGTCATTTTCGATTGTTTCTCTCAGGAAATATTTTGAGAGAGGTGGGATGCCAAGAAGTCTCATTGGGTGAGGAAGGCCCAAGCTCGCACGACTGAATATCGAGCTTGCCTTCAGCAACAAAGTTTACCTGAAGCCAATTTCTAGTTCAATCTTCACCTCGCGGGTGCGCCTAGCTCGAGGAAACCACAATGTCTTTCCTCAGCACAATCACCGCTTACCTCCCGCAAAGCGAAGGCATCCTTCCTCAGTGGCTTCTCTTTGTACGTTTTAACATGGTCGTCCGGGATATCATTGATGATTATTGACTGACAGGTAATGCGATAGATTTCAGTGACCTCTCTTTTCAACACTGTGCAATGTTATCTCACGCTCAAGTTTACTCGACAAATCTACAACGCACCCCCCAAGTCGACCTCTTCCGCTGCAACATCGTATCCATCTGATACATCTGCAACACCACTTTCATCCCGTACCTTTGGCACCTGGACACTTATCACGAGCATTGTTCGACTTTCGACTGCTTACAATGTGAACAATCCACAAATCTATCAACTAGGATATGCGACCTTTGCGGTGGCTTGGTTGCACTTCATAAGCGAGTGGTTGGTCTTTGGAAGCTGTAAGATGGGCAAAGGCTTAGCCGGGCCGGCAACTGTTAGCACAGCTACCTTGATCTGGATGTGGATGCAGTGGGGATTTTATGTTAAATGAGGAGCCCTGATCGAGTAGACAGGGGGGATGGAGAGACGAGTGCGTCGAGAATGTGCAGGCGAAGAAACGACAATTGCGGCAGACATAGCAAACCAGGATTGGGACGTAGCGTTGGATTTAATGTGGTGATAGAGGCATTGTCGCACACATCATCTATGATAACTTTTGGCAAAATTGCTTTTAACATGAGCCAAGCCGTAAGGTCTATCTGTCTATATGCGCACATTAATATCAAGAGCAGGTCTTCAGAGCTTCTTTCTGTACAACTCTCCTCCACAATCTCTCAATCGAGCTGCCGCCTGCTCTGGTGTGATGTCTCGCTGAGGTTCGGCCATTAGCTCGTAACCAACCAAGAACTTTCGCACTGTAGCACTTCTAAGCAATGGTGGATAGAAATGCATGTGTAGATATGAAGCATTGATCTCCTCCTCGGTTCCTTCCAGTGGTGCTTGGTGGATTCCAGAACCTAGTATCATCTCATTAACTAAACTCGGAAAATCCCAAGGAGATGAACTCTTACTATATGGGAAACTGGTTTCAAACAAATTGTCATATCTTCTCGTAACCTCAGCAATGGCCTCTGCAAATCCCTGCTTTTCTCCATCATTCAAGTCGACCAATCCTCTCTTCCAAGTCTTGCTTATGATCATAACTTCAAATGGCCAGATTGCCCACCAAGGACAGACCACAAGGAATGAATCATTCTGGAAGACAACGCGCTCTTTCTTTTCCATCTCTAATTTCACATAGTCTTCAAGTAGATGTCTCCCTCCATGATCTTGGCGATACTTTAGAAGGTTGGCAAGCTCTGCAGCAGGTTCTTCAGGCATTCCTGTTGTAGTCCATATCTGACCATGAGGATGTGGGTTTGAGCAGCCCATTGCCGCACCCTTATTCTCGAAAATCTGCATCCATTTGTATTGTTGATTTGGCGCGGTGATGGAGTGTCCTGTCGGGGCTAGAGTGGTGGGTGGTGCGACGCCTGCGAGAGGTGAACTTGGAGACAAATGCGCGGCATATATCTCAGTCCAAGTTTGAACAACGGGAAGTATTTGAGAGGGCGAAAGGTCGGCCAAGGTAAGATTATGCGAGGAGGAAAACGTTAGGACGTAGCATTTTCCGGTGACGGGTTGAACTCGTAGCAGAACATTAGATAGATCTATAAGTTATGAGTGGTAACCATGGGCAGACAGGAAGGTGGGAAACAGAAAACTCCGGCCTTACCATCCGCATCACCACTCTGCGAGTATTTCGCTTGTTCCTCCTTCACTGCACTATAATCATTCACGAAAACGAAGGTGTCTTTGTACTGCGGATTCGAGTCTCCTTGAGCGCGCTTGTTTCCTGGACAGAGATAACACTTCACCAAAAGTCAGAAAGACTCCGCTCGGGGATATATTATCGCATACCGCAGGGTCATATTCCGGTAGTGTTGATTTCGAAGCAGCTTCCTGTTGGCCCCTTCACACAATTTAGAATTTTTCCAGGGGAAAGTTGCTCTCAGTCAAAACTTACTGCCATGGTCTCTTGGTACGATGAGGGGAGACGAGTAACCACGTACCCCGCAGTGGATTGTATCTTCGATGGGATATATCGTCCAGGATTTGATCCGGCATGGTGAGAGATCAAGAAGCGTTCAGAAGATGTCGATGTTTCGAGTGAAAGTTTCTTCAAGCCCAAAAAAACTAAACATTTTCGTCCTTGTGGTCCATCGACCTTGATTGCGGGGCATTTCATCTCGTGGTCTGCCTTGGCCATTACATATCAAACCCCCCCCCGCCCCCCTTCCCACCGCTTCCGCAACAGATTTAACCTCGAATTGACACCACAAAAGATATTTTGTTATTCCACCAACATCACCTCACGTAAGAAGAGGCTTTAATGAAATCTTAGTTCTCTCCTTGAATAGGCCGCTTCATGGATTATCTGTCGGGTAACTACTTCGCTTAGTTTGCCCCGCGACTCACGAAAGACAAAAGAGACGTCGATAGCTGGGTAGGGACTTTGGGGGAGGCGCTATCTACTGCTCCTGTTTAAATTTTCTAGACCATTCACTCCCCGTGCAGATTTTCATAGACTGTCGCTATCAATCTCTTTGCTAGTCTCCACTGCCTGCCACCCACTGTTATGCAGGGACTGTCATGATGGAAATCCTCAACTCAAGGAATAGTCTTTCTGTCTGGTCCCACAAGCTATTCTGAAATTACATCTTTTTGTGACGATCAAGGTTGTGTCCTATACCTCTCAAATTACGTCTAGAAGTATCAAAATCTATCAAATGTTCGAGGTCTGCATATTATTTATGGATAGTGTAAGCATGAAGTCACATCACTCTCTAGCTATTGCGAGTTTTTGATGCATCTTGTTTCAATCGAGCTGTGGTTCGCTGGGTAGGGAATCAGTGTATGGATTCTCGAATCTCAAATACAGTAATAACATTTCTGGTTGTTCTTGGGCTGAAATCATGTTAACCATTAGGAGTAGAGGCAAAGCAACCCAAACCTAGAGTGGACATGCATTTTACTTGTCATCAACTTATTGCATGATTTCGTTTCTCCTGTGTTAGCAGCTTCAAACACCCTATAAAATCTAACGCGAACAAGCTCGTTCTATACCCTCTTGTCCGGACATGCCCAGTCATAGATTGATACATACTACTGGAGCCTGCCTAAGTCATACACTCGATTGCAGATACTAGAGGTTGTGTTTGCTATCCCACAACCAAGGACGTCATCCTTCTAAAAAAACGATTAATTGAATGAATAGGCTTGTGGTGCAAGAGCTTTACTAGCTGTATAGTTCAGGACCACAAAGCAAATATAGAGCCTGCTGGCCTCGTCAGTTGAATCCAAATGTTACCATCTCGGATATCGCTTGATGACAGACATCGGTTTAGGATACGATAGTCCCTTTAGCCGTTGCACGAGGAGCATAGGGAGCGAAGGCTTGTACTACCCCCTTCCCACAACTTAACATCGTAGTCAAGGCCGTGTGCACCACCACGGTCTTAAGAACGCAGTGTGATTCCAGGCGTGATTCCACCTGCAAGGCCAAAAGACCATACGACTAGCATTTCCTTAGCCAAATATTATCAGGGGTTCAACCTATTGAAAGCTCCATATCGAACATCTCATCCTATTTCTTGTCGATGATGCTCACGCGAAGCTGGTCCCGCAAGTGGTAGAAGCGGCTCTGCTGTAATGTGACGTAGTTCTAGTTTCGACTTCCGCTACAGCCGACGCTGTGGGCGGCTATTAGACTTGTACAACCGCCCCGCGATCAGGGGAAGGAATATCAAATATCAACCATTTATCGAACGATTCATCAACTTCAACTCCCAAATATTTTTACTTCACTGGGTCACATCATTATATCAGAGCCTACTTAGGATCTTCCTGATGACTATTTCTGCTTGCATACTTTGATGTCCACTCGGCCGACAGAACCATGGCCGACTCCGCATTTTTCATCGGAACCAAATTCAAAGCCTCCAGGAGCTTGGCAGTTGGAAGGGAGATAATAGTAGGTGTCGGATTTCACTTCTTCGTCATACGCTTACAAGTATCTGCTCTGAGCGACCAACAGCCGATGGCCTACGACTGTCGCTACAATCACGAGGCAACCGCTCATTTTTTAAACTTTCTTCGGACCTTCTGCGACATCGTACTTGAAGAGTCTAGCTAGCCAGCAGCGGCATACAACCTCCTGGATTTCCCGAGTCCTGGGTGGGATGGCACAGATTTCCTCCATCACGTCCCTTGATTATTGATATGAGCTATTACTACTGACAGCCGGGCGGTCGCAGGTGTATGGGACCGAATAGAGCGGCACCCGAGCAACCGATGCATCTGCAGATATACGAAATTACGATTTTCCTTGCAGAATACACACCGACTGTTACGATACGAAAGTACTGGAGTAAGCAAGGCATATATGTCTTTGTCGGCTATTGCGCATACAATACAGTAACTGCCGAAACCTTCCCAAAGTACAATTCACGTACATGTCGCAGTTTGCAGATGTTCCTCGAAGATCCTGATCATATGAAGAATGTGCCGAATACACAAAAAGGCTCAATTGGCTAGCATAGGTGAAAACAAATGAGTTTTGTTGGAACAGGCGGGTTAGAAGAAGGAAAGGATGATCGCCAATTGAGGACATTGTCATGGCGCGCGACGCAGCTGTGCCATTATCACTCCATGTACGAAGTAATAATTTTCGAGGCCTCGTCCCAGGATGCAGCCGCTATCGAATCGCATCAACCATTTGCTGGCCTCGAGAAAATCAGGATTGCGTGAACCATCCATGCAGCATGACCATTGCCATGGAATCGAAGAAAGGCATGCGCTACGAGACGATCCATAGGCAATCGCAGACCATGCTGGCGGAGGCTCAATAATTCCCCACATGTCTATTTTCGTGGTAGAATGCGAAATTACAGGAGAAAGCGATCAACAGCGCCCACATTCCCCTACAGGTGCATGACCAGGTAAACATCCGCTCAAGAACAGCACTTCATAGCTTGCAGCGATAACGATGGAGCTGAGCAAGAAGTGGAAGACGCTCCAGAGGCAACATGGAGGTGGGGCTCACGATACCCGGAAGGCACCCAGCGTCGGCTTATGGTTTACACCCAGCGTCGGCCTATGGTTTACGGGCACCCAGCGTCGGCTTGTGGTTTACTTTGAAGTTTGTATCATGACATGAAAATTCCAAGGCTTTGTTGGGTCTGCGAAATCACTCCTCCAACCCACTCACTGATGAACCCGCGTTAGCCCGCTCAAACTGACCAATAGTGCTGCTTGACATCTGACAATAGTGGTTAGAACAAACCCTCGGAAGAAAAGTCGTGTCGGGCTTTGTGCAGCTCCAAACTCCCAAACGCGGTAAAACTATTGGACAAGAACGGAAATTACGGAATACACCCACTCTTCGCCACGCAAACAGCCAAGGGTTCAGGTACTCTACATCGACGATGTTACAGTACGAGGTTCAGTTACACCAAGAGCGGAATACGCATCATTAATTGGTGCAATACCGCGGAATCCACTGTACCTGAGACGGAAACCGACCCAAAGGATTCTTCTTTCTTATTCTTCGACTTTGAGACTTCTCCACAGTCGGAAGACACCCTTTTAGGGACTCCTACTTAGTAGATCCTGGAGACATTCGAAGCCAAGGTGGGTCGCGACATATTTCTGGTTGGACAAGAGACTCACAAAGAGGTCCAAGTGCTTGCAGCTGATCCATTTGATAAGATGGATTGGCATAAATGCGACCGGTAACGAGATCTTTTTGGCCCGCCCCACACAGATTAAGTCTTCGGTGGCTCCACGTACCCCGTGGGAAGCTCACTAAAGGTCCATTTCTTGCAAATGTCCGCCATGAGCCCGTCAGCCGTGTCTGCGAAGATGGGAAATAGAAAAGCAGAGGGAGGACCCTTGTTTTCCTTTGTTTCCCCATGGCCTTCCTCTGGCCCCCCCGGCGTGCAGTGGAACCATTGTTGCTGACTCTTTCACGTCAATATTGCCTCCTTTATGCTCGTTTTGTGCAATGTTGGACGGTTCCATGAATCATGTATCTGAATCAAAAAATTAGTTTTTTTATCGGCAGATACGTGCAACATTTATTTTTGCGAGTCTCGTCGTTGGTATTGTTTAATTCTATGTTCAACAGTGATTGAACGACGATCACCTCCATAACAGACATGAAATATACATATCCTAATCCCGACCTCTCCAAAATCTCCATATTCATTAGCCTCTTTATATTTCCGAAGACGGGAAAGCATGGGCACCTCCGTTCAACTAAACCCAAATCAAGCTTGCCCCTTCAAGTATTCCGACGCTAGTTCGTGTCATGATCTTCTAGGCCTGAAAATTTGTCGTGGTTTCCTGTCATTCTGTTCAGCCTTAAGGTAGATTCTGGCAGAAGTGCCAATCGATCAATTGATAAGAGTATTCCTGGCAAGTGAAATAGGGGAACAATTTCTCCTCTTATGGTCTCTTATATCTCTTGGACCGCGCTCAATCGTGAAGTAACTTCAACCCACTGTGCATTGAGTTTTGCGATACGTGCTCCATATTCCATATCTCGATCCTAGTCGGCTTACTTCAAATCTCTCTCACCATGGTAGAAAGTAGAGCGGGACAGATTGCTGCGGTGACATGGGCCATGATGGCCGTGTCAACCGTCGCGACTCTACTCAGAATTTACTGTCGTGGTTTCTTAATCAAAACATTTGGACCGGATGACTGGCTTGCGGCAATTGCTCAAGTAAATCCATGATGACACTGCCTGACAAGTTTTTTACTGACTCTTATAGGGTCTTTTCATCGTTTTCTGCGCTTACGAACTTACCGGCGTTGGGTATGGGACCGGACAACATTTGGTCAATATTCCCAAGGAAAACATCCCACATGCAATGCAGGTAAGATGCTTGTAACCTCCTAGTGGAAAATGCTAATCAGCTTAGTCGTGGTGGTCGTGTGAGCCTCTTTACGTCCTGTGCGGTCTCTTCATTAAAGGCAGTGTCGGGATTTTCTTACTGCGGCTCTGCGTTCACAAATATCACAAGCTCATCATCTGGACTGTTTTAATCGTCACTGAAGTTTACGGCGTGTACTTTTTCTTCGTGTTCGTTCTACAATGTCAACCAGTCTCATACTTCTGGAATCGATACTATCAAGATGGGAGGGAGGGGAAATGCCTTCTTGGTGATCTCGTCACGCACTCGTTTCTTGGCTACGCTGCGATAAGTTGCTGGACGGACTGGACCTTCAGTATCCTTCCTATGTTCCTAGTCTGGGGCTTGCAAATGAACTTTAGGACTAAGTTATCAGTTGTGTGCGTTCTTGCTGCAGGTGTTCTGTAAGTTGATTCGAGTCCAGAATTTCATAGTTACTCAACGCTGATATTCTAAAGTGCATCGAGCGCAACCATCGTTCGTTTCCCCTACCTTCATACTCTTAACGACGTCAATGATTTCCTTTATTCCACTTCCGATGTCGCTATCTGGTCCACGGTCGAAACCGGAATCGGTATCACCGCTTCTGCCGTCGCAACACTTCGCCCACTCCTCAACAAGTTCTTCGGCGGCTCCACTGTCAACGAAAGTGAGGGCAACCGATACAAACATAGCGGCGCAAAGGGCGGCTACATAAAGAGCAACGGCAACGGCGCCACCGATGCATTCCAATTAAGCGAGAACTTGAACGTAGGCAAAACCGGCATCACGACAGTCATTGAACATGGCGAGAGCCAAACGGATCTCGAAAGAGGTACCCATAGCAGACAGGACAACCGGTCGTCGGTTTCTGTCACGAGCAACAACAGTCAGTCGGAGTTGGCGAAGAAGCACCTTCACGATCAATTTGGGGACGCCGGCTGGAATGTAACGATCAAGAAGACGGTGGTGCAGAGTCATGGGTAATTTTATTTTCTGGGAAAATGGATATTAATGGATATTAATTGGTTTACGGCGTACGATTCTGAAAGAGCTTCGGTCGGCTAGCAAAGTAACCTTGGGAACTAGTAGGATCACCCGATTTTCAAAAGTCTTTGTGTAATTATAGGAAACATTTACATGTATTATTTAGAAGAGGGATGCGCTCTGATACAGACAGAGTCGCGACTAGATGGATTATATGGCTATGTATATATATGTATGCTACTCCCTCGAATAGAGCTTTTTTTTTCCCTCATCAGTTGGAATAGTCCGGGTAGTTGATATCAATACAATGTCCCCCGCTCATTGTTGCATGACTAGTCGCTTTCCTGGTGCTGAGCTACATTAACAACTAGCTACTATACTCATAGTGTAGATGAGAGTGCTGAGATACAATGGGATGACTTGGGGGAATTCTCTCGCGGGGAACTGGTAACGACAATATCCACTTGGGTCTTGACGTCACTATGCCGTCATATCTACAGAGCGGGGGGTGGGGGCAAGGACGGAGGAAGACGGAAAGGTGCGCGTGCTGCTGCGCCCATCCCCCTCGTGTGCACTAGAAGGAGCTGCGCGTGGCGGAGAGCGTCGTGTCAAGGCAATGCATGAATGGGATTGTACGAGTCAGTCAGTTGGGGACATGTTTCCTTTCTTTATTTCAGTGTCCCCATATTTTTTTAGGATATGAGCGCCGGGCGCCCAGTGGGTTGGCTAGTAAAGGGTTTGGTTTGAGGAAGGCGGTGGGCTGGAATGGATGGACGGATGGGTGGGTGGGTGGATATTTGCTTCTTGGTTGAGTGCAGTGCAGTGCAGTGCAGTGCAAGCTTTTGTGCACGAGAGGTTAGGTCAGGTCAGGGCATGCTGAGATGTGCCCGGCTCTACTCTGGCACTTACGTGGACTAAGTCTGACTGAGTCTGAGACTGGACTGACCTGGCCTGGTCTGGTGTGGTGAATACAATCTGGGAAGCTCTTACTGATGCACGGGGTCTTTGAGGGTGGCAGGAGCAGAGTTGGGCACCCAGTGGAATGCACCCAAGAATTTTCTGGATATCCACCCAGGATTACTATCCAGAAGCACTTCTAGGAATAGGAATACTATCTAGAAAATCTATAGAATATCTAGGATTTCCTGGGTAAAGATCTAATTTTGGTCCGATGCAGCCGTTGTTGAGGCCTTATTTGGGTATAGGAGTACGCCGATCGATGTACTAATTAGGAAAAAATGAGGATATACTTTTTTTTTTTAAAGAATTTCTATTCTAATATAATAATTTACCATAACAATATTCTATAATAAAGCTTCTGCTCGACGATTAAGTAATCTCTTATTAGCTTCCTACCAATCTTCTCTTGTTAATACTCTATCGACAACCTCAATTGCTGTTTTTTTCTCAGTCTCTTCTTTTTAGGAGGAAGATATATCTGTTTGGACCGATGATTAGATAGGGATTGAGTAGATATATAAGTAGTTACAAAAGGAAATAATTTTCTAGTATATTTATTGGTTAGTGAAAGTAATAGTACAGGTTATTATCTGAAGTATATAGTAAGAAGTTAATTCAAACCAAGCTAAGTCTGCCTCAACTATATTTTAGTGCAATTATATAACAAATACCCAGGGTATTCTGGATTATTCTATAAATTCCTGAATAATATCCAGCGAACTTAGACTGGGTTAGAATACTATTCCCAGGGCTCGAAAATCCTGGGTGGAATAGGATGCCCAACTCTGGGCAGGAGAGGTTGTTGGTGTCTGATGTTTTCGTTTCCTTACGCCCCTTTACTACACAGTCAGTCTGGACTGGACAGACGGAATTAGGTAGATTATCTTGCTTGTCGGTGTGATCCGATTTCTATCTCGCTCCTTGTTCGCACTCACCTATATTCATATCCACAATCAATCAGCCAAGCTATATTTATCCAAGAAATCATTTTTCATTTTAGTGGTGCAGTCTGTGTCCTCCTGTTAGTATGCTAAAGTAGAAATCTCTGGATATCTATTTTCCGTAGAAACGGTCAAGGATACAATTAAGACTCTTATCATCGAGCCAATCTTCCATGCCGTCAGTACTAATAGCATCATCCACCTCGGTATCAGTGGTGTCTATTTCAAGTATAGGCACATCATCATCCACCTCAGTGTCAGCGGTGTCTATTCCAAGCATAGGCACATCATCATCTACCTCAGTATCAGCGGTGTCTATTCCAAGCATAGGCACATCATCACCCACCTCAGTATCAGTGGTGTCTATTCCAAGCATAGGCACATCATCGTCCATCACCGGCTCATACGCCGCTAGCGTAGCCAGTGATATCTTGAGAACATTATCCGGAATCGGTAACCGATCCTTGAATCTATTCCAGTAGAAGTCAGCCTGTTCATCCAAGCAAATGTCTCTCAGAAACTGGAAAAGGGCGACCTGTCCAGCACAACTCTTGGCCGCGTCTTGGTTGCCCAAGTTGCCAGGAGCGAGATGGCGCCTAGCGCTGTGCTCGATCCTGGCCTTGAGATTCACATGTCTCTGAAGATGTCCTTTTATTTGGGAGATTCTAGGACATAAAATGGCGTACTTAGTCACTTGCGTACAGACTTTGATCCAATTAGCCACCCGCTCAGGGTCCAGCGTCGCTTCGTGATGTCGGAAGCCCATGGTGGGGTTGGAGTTGAATGTATTATCTGACTTCTTGCTAAAAGGCCAATCATAGGATGGAACTCTGGGATGGGGGAGATTGTTAGCATCAGAAGAAGGGGTCACCAATTCATAGAGCGTTTTGAAATCCCGTGCTTTGAAAACAATTTCTAAACGCTGCGCCTCGGAGAGTGGTGCGGAGAGTGGTTTAGATCTCGGCAAGGTGTGTATCTTTTGTGTGCTGGGATGGTCATTCGTGAGCTGACACTCGTAGATATCTCCAAAGGACAGGTCACTTGTGCAATCAATGCCTTTGAGTATACTAAGTGGTGCACACTCACGCAAGGTCATCCTAAATAGATCCACGCAAGAAGCCTCACCATCAAGACAGCCCACCTCGTTTGTCACTCGACCCTCTTGCTGAATGGCATTTAGCTCAGGCTCCAGGGCCCAGATAGTAGCAATCAGCTTGGCCAGGTGCGTTTTGCAATAGTGAGTGTTACGATGTGGAGCCTTGACCCCTACGTAGACATGGAACTGACAGCATGGTTCGAAATGAACATCAAAATTGGTTGAGATCGTTTTACACACCGCTTTCACGAAGTTAAAAGCATGTTCAGTGCCCGAATTAATGTTTTCTATGTGAAGCACCACGGGGTGATACACAAAGCCCTATACTGGATTGGCTGGAACCATTGCGGGACGGGAATGGTCTCTCGTGCCCGAGACGGATATTTTGATCTTTTCCGAATCTATGAAGTCCTTGAAGTTGCGAAACTGGGTCAATAATGTCATCAGATAGTGCATAATCTTTTCAGAAAACCAAGCATGGGGTATGAACTTATCTTCGAACGTTTTCGCCATGAACTCCATGGTAATCCCAAATGAAAGTGGTCGGTGGTCCATTGCAAATAGACCGCTGTCTGAGTTCCGCCCTGTCCGAGTGTCTGGTGTCATATTCAATGATGGATGTTTGCCACTACCAAGTAATGTGACCTTTTATATTTTCAGGATGACAGCTACTCTGTAGTGTCACTTGATTTGGATGACAATCCAAGAATCTTCTGTGAATGAAGTTGCGAAACAAGGGCGCGCAAGACAAGGGTGCGCGAGACAAAGAACAACGATGAAGGAACAACCCAGCAACTTGGAGAAGCAGGATATTTCTCTGTTTATGATAATGACAACCGCGCACTGTTCAGGTTCTGGATGAGAGCGTGCTCAATCAAAGAAATACCTGCTGTTTTGTTTCAGAGGCACTACAATAAAGCTTTGTTAAACACTTCCTTTGAACCAGCTGAACCACAGTGTTCTGTTGAGAAGGTTTTGATGGTGCATAGGGAACTAACTCACTTGCCCTCTCAATAATTCTGCAGTATCTGTTTATCTTATCGAATCGCCTTCATCCCATCTGAAAGTCGTTCCATCGCGAAAATGGATTCCATGGAGTATGATTATGCTTGCTTACAGGATTTCCCCGGCGAACCCTACGTGCATATGTGTTATCACTCAATATGAGATGATAACACAGAACGCTTTGTTCAGCTCGAGTCTATATCCAGTGGCTAACAATTCATCCATAATGTAGGAATTGTATTAAGAAATGATTGTGGAGAGTCGATCTTTTCGAGCGGGGCGCAGAAAATACATATGGGAGGGAGAGAACGATACCGGCAGGCCATGCACTAGCAGATCTGAGGAAGATCCCGGGGGGGTGGAGGAGGGCTGTTGAAAGTTTTCCGAACGATTCTTTGATGGAAATGCAGAGGACGTATGGAAAGTGTTGGAAATAAGGTTGTAACAGGGTAGTGGGGCATTGAAGTGGTGAGGCCGGCATATGTTTACTGTATTCCGAGACGTATCAAACGCGCTGACACACCCGCTAATATGCCGGTTACAGAGGCTGTAAGAGCCTACAGCTATAGGCCCACAGTACCTGTAACAAGAGCCCTGAGAAGCACTTATATAAAGAGCCCTTCCCACTGTAGATAGCCCAGTAGATTTTAGAACAGCAGTCGAATCAATCAAGTTACCATCCTTTTTACTCTTAAGTCCCTTCAAGCCTACAGGCACCATTCTACGAGTCAACCTGCTGTAACCCTCAACACTTTGATGAGAATGTAGAGGGTTTATGGAAAGGAAGCATAGAAAGAGTGATGAGGATTAGAGGAGGACCTCATCGAAATCGCGTTGTCGAAAGAATATGTGAGGGATGTATCGCAGGCTGCTGCTACGACGAAATATTTCGGAAGACGTTGACGGGGTATTATACCAGAACAAACAGACTGAATTGGTTGACTCAAAGAGAACTCAAACAAGCGTGTCGGAGTGGCCTTCTGAAGTTTATGTCTTGAACATTCTCCCTGCAAGATGCATCCAAAATGAACTGCAACATAAACCTGTCGTTAGAAAGACGCCTTTTGGTGATAAACAGTTCGAGCACTTGCTAGAATGAAACCTCTAGAACGATAACAATCACAGGGCAGCAAGATCTGTCGTGTATTCTCAAGATCTAAAGACACCTGCAGCTAGCATACGTTGGTAATGCCTGGGAACACCCTCAGCTGAATGAGCTGAGAACAACAGTGAAATTCTGTCATCCATATGTCGTGGGATGATAGGTCTTTAGCATGCAGGATGTCGAAAATGCTTTGATTTTTGCGTGGAGCCGAGTCGCATGGGCTGTTAAGGAGTAATGTGTTTGACCAAACTTCCTGGATATGATAAACTGGGAGCAATCTCTCCTTTTCTATTGTGCTTTCATTCAATAATGAATGGGGTTAGGCGGGCAAGTGCGACGGCAAATCGCTGCGGCAATGGACTTCCGACGGCATATTGGGCCAGAACCAATGCCGCGCCCCACTCAGCCGGTTATGGGTTGATATATCTTTTTCTTGGACGCAGTTTTGTTTCTGTATCTCTTTCATTAGTTGTCACAGTTCATATTTACTTTCTTTTCGATTTGAGTCGAGATAAATTCATACCGAAGCTGCCGAATTCACCTTCTCGAAGATGTCCGAGAACTCCAAATTTCGAATCGCTATCGTGGGATCTGGTCCTATTGGAAAACTCCTGCTTGGTTCCGTAACTCCCCATCCAAGGATCGAGTATACACAATTCGAGGCTGAAACGTTACCTCTCCGTCCATCTTTTGGCTATGGAATTGGCCCTCAAACCCTCGCGACGACCAAAAGGCTCAATCCTACAATTGGCAAAGAGCTATATAATCAATGCTTAATCGATCCAGTATGGATGAAATTCTACCATGGCAGCGAGGAAGATAACCATTTGCATACCATAGCGGTACCCGATGGAGAGGTCTTCGGAAGGATTGGGCGCGAGGAGCTTTTAGTTCTGCTTGATGAGCACTGTCCTAGGGATACCCCAACCCAGTATGGGAAAAAATTGAAGTCCGTGATCAAACAGGACGGCGAATTGAAACTCCAGTTCGAGGACGGGTTCGAGGATAACGCGAGTGCTGTATGGGCTTGCGATGGAATGAACTCTCTGTGCAGGAAACTCATACAAGGCAAGAATTACAACCCGGCAGAATATTCAGGGCATGTTGCATTCAGGGGAAAAGTCGATAGCCATAAAGTTAGAGATGCCGTGGGAAAGCATTTCGCAACGGATACTACCATGTTCCTTGGGGTTAAAGGATGGCACGTGTTGATGTTCCCTATTGCTGGCGGTAAGTACGTCAACATTGCTGCATTTGCGATGGAAAATGTGCAAAAGAAGCGGGGAAGGAATTATGTGACTCCTACTGAGGAGTTATTGTCTTACTTTCCCGGGGCAAATTCGAAGGTCCGAAAACTTCTCACTGTTCGTGCCCTGGGTTTCACCGTGATTATGTTTCGATACTAACAACACAACAGCTGCTCAATGAACGGTCAGGAGGTTGTGTATGTCTTGAATTAACCCACGTACAAACCCTGGGGACTTTCTACAATGAAGATCTTAGCATGACAAGTTTCGGTGATGCTGCAAACGGAATGCTGCCACATATCGCTGGGTCAATGTCAACAGGCTGTATAGGGGCCACGACATTTTTGCACGAGCAGTTAAATCCTCGGATCCAGGGGCTGGGCCCAGATGCAAGCAATGCTGAGATTGCCTTGGTGCTCAAAGAAGCTTCTATTGCATACGAGCAAAAACACAGGCCATTAGCACAAAAGCTTGTCGACTATTCACGAGAGCAAGGCTTCATTTTTAGCGGAGGCGTATTGGATGAAGATGAATTATCTGAAAGGCCAAAATTTCTCTGGAAAGCTGATTCCTACAGTTCTACTACTTGAGACGAAAATTTGTCGCGTTAAATTAAAATCCCGAATGGAACTCGCGCTCCCCATCCGTTCACATTAGTACTACTTGTAGATATACTTTCAATAGCCCGGTTGCACGCATATCTACTACACACACAAAGTATAAAACCCCGTGATTGCCTTCCTTGATTGGCTCCGCGGCGGCGGCCTTCATGGTTAGTATTGGGCAGGCATTTGAGGATCAAGGACACTAGGGCCGGGAAGCGGCATCGACAAGGAACCTGACAGTGCTCTAATGCCAAAGATCCATTGCTTAACTCAGTCCAGGCCCGTTAAGCTTCTGCCCTACTACTTTGGTTGATGGCCAAATCAAACCAAACACTGGGTCCTGTATCATTTCTAAGTAGGATTTAATACTATTTGGGTGTAAGACCGACCCCACATTTGTCCATAACGCTACTGTGTTAAGCACGGTGCTAGACGGTTCCTGAACCGAGTGTTTGGATCTATTTCGATCTATTTGGCCTGTAACTGGAGTAGGATAAAGATCTCTGGTTGATCATTTCATACTCCATTGGCGTTACGCGAGGGGGATCTTATGCCTGGGATCGGTTAGAACTACTCAAGTGGGCGTACCATCGTCGGCAGCTCCCGGCTATGGAGTCAAGAATGAGGGGTTTCATCTCTGACATCATACCTCAATATGTTCTTTGAACACACGAACGTCCGTGAGAAAACGTCAGGAGAGTCGAAGTTTGTATAGGCACTCAATCCGACGGGGCTGGGATAAGCAGTATCATCCCACAACACTCGAGATGCAAGCGATGAAAAGAGCCAGCAGAATATGCTTGAGCTTCTCCTTTGGTACCGAACCTTTGTACGCATACGAAAGAATCGTATCATAAGGAGGATATGGCGAGTACGGGATCCGATTACGCGGCCCAAGTACGCGGCCCAAGTACGGGGTCCAAGTAGCAAGAAGTCCTTCTTGGGACCAGACAGACGGTGAAGGTACCATCGTGAGCTATACAGTTATGATCCGCTGTAGAACATGTGTCGAGTTATCAGCCGCAAGTCTGGGGTTTCAAACCTCCTGGCTCAAAATAAAACTGGGGTACGTATGGCTGGGAGGATTTTGGGTATCAGTAATCAGTATTGTAGCGACGGAAGGGTCGTTAAGAGAACTAATGGTTGAAGTTTAGTGGTGGATGAAGCTTGGGGTTCTGTTCCATGAGTTCCCTGTGTCTGGCTCAACGTCTTGTAGACGAGATACTGAGTACCTCGTTATTACCAGCTCCTCATTTTGCAGCAGAGTCATTTGAACCCGGGAATTATCAAGATTGCAGTGCGAGCAAACGTTGCCAAGTATAGTACTTTTGTCCATGATACAAAACATGCAACCTCTGGAGCCCAGTATAACATTCAAAGCACGTCCCCGCAGTGCGTTATATCTATTGGCATCGCATCGCATTATCAGGAAAATACTCATGCTGATCGATGCTCTTCTGCTGATTATTATCTCTTTCACCGAAGCTCCCCACGATGTCCTCAAGAAGCGTATCCACCAGCCCTCCGACTTCGAGTAACCCTCGTGGGATGGTAGTCGTTGCAGGGGCTACTGCTTCACTGGCTTTCGTCGTGCTTTTCGTGTGTTTACGAATATGGGGACGGTATCGATACAATAATAATTTACCCGGAACTTCGGCTTCTCAGTGTGGGGAGCCGCGATTTTGGGTTATGCTATCGGACTTGACAATCCTCCTCTCATCCGTATGTCCTTCTGCCGAGAACCCAATCCCGGACTTGATCTGATACTCTACATAGGTGGTCGCCATTGTTCTGGCGGTTCTTATTTGTGTTTGTAAGATTTCCCAAGATGTCGTACCGCTCGAAAATTAGCTGATATAACTTAGCGGTGGAATGGGGATTTGGACATCATACCAAGCAGCTGAGCGTCACGCAAGCCAACATGTCACTTGAGGTTTGTTTTAGCTAGACGTCCCGAGGTAATGATCAATGCTCTAATCGTATATAGATGTTCTTTCTCTATCAAATTATCTACAAATTTGGAGCTGGTATCTCGAAGATTGCGACCTGTCTGCTTTTATTGGCCATTTCGATTCCCCAGATGAAATGGTTCAACCGGACCTGCAAGGGCCTAATCCTGTACATCTTAGGTTATAGCATTAGCTGTTCCATTGTCACCGTCTTCCAATGCGGAACTAAAATGCGGAGTAATTGGGTTCACACTGACGATCAGAGTCACTGCTTCTACAAACCACCTTTCTGGTACGCCCACGCCGGCTTGAACATTTTCACTAGTATTGTTATCGCGGCTTTACCATGGTGGTTGTTCTATTACATTACATACAAGAGAAAGGTTACCATAGGTGTGATCATGAGCGTACTGGCTATCGCGTAAGTTTTTCTCCGTGGTAGAAAAGACATGCAAGTCTAAATTGCACACAGCGAAATTGCTTTCGGATGCGTACGCTTAAAGGGGCTCTACCGGTCTGCCCATTCTCTGTCCGATCTAACTTGTGAGTTATTTCCCTCCATCTCGCCGTTTTGTTTACAATCAGTCCAAACGATGATCCTAATTCGAAATTTTGCAAAGACGGTGCCACCACCGGTCTCTTAGTCTCCCAACTCGAAGTCAATTTTGGCATAATCTCTGCATGCATTCCCACGGTCTTAAAATTGATCGAAGATGCCAGCAAGCGAGTCTTCGGCCTCAGCTTTGGTGGTGCAAGTCACGACAGCGCACCATATTCGCATTCACGATCTCGAGAACTTGCGCCAATTGGTAGCGATCTAGCTATCAAAGACAAGTCCAAACCCCGGTCACCATACGAAATATATGGAGACGAAGATCTGGAGATGGAATCAATACACTCAGGGAACAGCAGGGAGAACATTGTACGAGACGATAAGATCCCCGAGCAACAGATCAAGGTGGAGGAAACATATATTGTGGAGAGGGGAGGATGATCCTGATAGTCCAAAGGCACACCACGCAAACCTTACCACCGATGTGAAGGCTAGCAAGAAGAAGTAATGCAATGCGCTCGGATTGGTTGAGTATTGGTCAGCTAGGACTGGCATCTACATAGAACTTGGAACCGAGCAGCAAGCCTGCAGAAAAAGGAATCCCAGCTGTAGATAGCTGTGTAACAAGGAGAAAGTACTGCGGAAACGTCAACAGCACCCAATCAAGCCCCCTGTCCGCCACCCCCCAGCCGAAAGAGGAGATCAAGGCGGGGTAGAGTATGGATATTCCATGTCCGGCAAAACGGAACCCCCCCCGAACTCGGCTGGGCATCTGCATCTGCCCAGATTCTATTCAATCGAAATACCAAATTCCAATCGAAAATGCGTTTCCAGGCCTGTGTATGGGAAATCTGTGCTCGGGATAGTTCTAGCCTCCAGACGTAGCCTTCATGCGAGAGGAGGGCATCACCTGATATCAATATCGGATCCTGGGTTGTTGCGATAAAGGCGTCGCCTGCACGTTGCATTGCAGGGTGACATCCTGCGATAAATACTCCACCTCCCAATTGCCCGGACTTCTATGACCTTGTTTGATTGATAGTCATCGCTGTCTCATTAATTTAGGTTTTAAACTTTTCTTTTTATATTTTCTGGTCTGGGTCTTTTGGGTACAAGTGGATACTCGTTAAAGGGTTTAATTGATCGTCTTAGCCACAACCGCAACCGCAACCGCAACCACAACCATTAAAGAAGATGGCGGAAGAAATTACTGCTAAGATGCCTCAAATGGACGAGAAACAGTCGATAGCGGCGAGTAGCTATGGTATTGCAGTTTCCGGCCCGTCGCGATTTGACAAGAAGCTGCAGATGAAGCTTGATCTTCACTTGCTGACGCCTATGTTGTTCTTGAACTTCTTATCGCTCATGGGAAGAACGAATATCGGTGCCGCCATGGTACAGAAACTGCCGCACGATTTGAAGATGGATGCCATGAAGGTCTTCATCTCCATTTCGATTCCTTTGGTGCCATTGATTTTGTTCGAGGTGCCGAGCAATCTTCTTATGCGTCTGCTGGAGAGAAAGTACAACTTCTCTTACATGAGATATTTGTCCGTCATAACTGCGCTTCTTGGTACGTACACTTCAACACCATACACTTATAAGACATTTCCGCGTCTAACAGCAAATGCCAGGTCTAGTTACATTGGGACAAGGTTTCGATAAATCGTATTCGGCACTCTTGGCGACTCGGTTCTTGGTTGGCATCTTCGACTCCGGACTCATTCCCGGATGTGTGTTTGTCTGTTCCTTGTACTACCCAGCAGTTCATCTCCAATGGAGAGTGAGTATGCTCATGGTTGCCAATATTACCTCAAATATTGTATCGAACATTCTTGCATTTGCGATCGCACATATCCATAGTGACAATGGGTACCACGGATGGCGATGGTAAGTTACCCGATCCATGCTTGCGCACCGCATGTTTTCTAAAATAGCATCGTGTACTAACAATATAATCTAGGATCTTCATCGTTGAAGGATGTTTGACCATGGCTATCGGTCTTATCTGTTGCTGCTCGAATATCAGCCGTCCCGAAACCGCTTCCTTTCTCGACGACGAAGAGAAGGAAATCATCGCCACTGAAGTTGAAGCCCGCACAACTACCGTTGGCGTTGTCGCTGAATGGAAGATTTTCTTCAACAACATTCTTAACTACGTCTGGGCCGCCTGCTACGTTCTCACCTGTGCCACCACTTACTCCGTTGCTATTTTCGCGCCATCTTTCGTGCAAGCCTTCCACCCTCACTACACCATTCCCGAGGTCCAAGGCCAAGTCGTCCCCATTTTTATCGTCTCAGCCGTTACCTGTCTCCTCGCCGCATGGGGTGCCGATAGAATGAACCACCGCGCAGGCTTCGCAATCGTAGGTTACCTCGTCACCGCCATTGGCTTCATCATTCTTCGCCAGCCAAAGGATCTTCCGCCACACGTCTCCATGCTTGGTCTCTACTTCGTCAGTATGGGGACATTTGCTTCACTTCCCATGCTCTGGAGTTTAACACTTATCAACTCCTCCACTCCGTTCCAAAGAGCAATTGGATGTGGTTTCGTCGTCGGTATTGGAAATGTCGGTGGTTTCGTCTCAGCTTGGCTCTTCAAATCCAGCCAGGGTCCGCATTACAGAGCTGGTATGACCGATTCGCTGATCATGACGCTCGTTTGTGTCGCGTTGATTGCTTTTGCCTGGGTCTACATAATTTTGGCTAACAAGAAAGCGGATGAAAACGGAGATGCGGCGAGTTCTAGGTCGTCAATCGAAGGAGATGGTTCGACTGTGAAGAGATATACAGCGTGATCTGTGTTTATTTGTTTTTGTATTTTTGCTGTACTTTAGATAGATTTAGAGGTCAATCCAGTAACCAAGACCCTGTTTGATATATTTCTCCAGATTTCAAATGCCGACGCTTGAGAGTGAGAGTGAGAGTAGACATGATTGCAATAGTTGCGAGTCTTCTATCAAAAACTCCTAGGATTAAGATATTGGCTACTGATAGAAATGTAAATCATTAAGGCTAATCGACGATGTGTACACGGAGCGTTTGAGGGTTTCTGGAGCGTCATTTTCGAGTTGCCACTCATACTTTAAAATATAATATAAAACTTGTCCTGTAGCTCGGTTTCTACAATCCAATGCGTCCGCGAGTATGTTAGGATGGAGTTTGTGAATGGCTTGCTGTGATTGTCGGTAGGTAGACTTATTGCTAAGTAGAGGTAGACAGTCACGTGTTCTAAAAGGCACGTTAAAAGCCGACTTTTTCCCATCCGATGGGTCATCTCTTTGTGCACGAGCAGCAACGTCGACAAGATTTGGTTGACCAGAAAAACTACGATGAGATTTTGCATCCCCAGGTTTCCCCTGTAACAATTCGACGGTGTTGTGGGGTACTGCACTTAGCTCGCGACGATCTCTTGTGGGGATCTCCACAAAAGGGAAACGGAGAAGTGCGGATGCGAATCAGTGTTTTGTGGAGATCAG
The DNA here is from genome assembly GCA_026770245.1 of Clarireedia aff. paspali H2. Classification (NCBI taxonomy): domain Eukaryota; kingdom Fungi; phylum Ascomycota; class Leotiomycetes; order Helotiales; family Rutstroemiaceae; genus Clarireedia; species Clarireedia aff. paspali H2. The sequence goes on from JAJCXA010000147.1 coordinate 36,161, forward strand.
TGCGGTAGAACGGGCTGGCCCGCAAGCATCATATGTAGGTGAGATTTGAGAAGGCAGAATATCAGTAGATCTGGAAAGATGGTTGCAGTCTCGGCGTTCTTGGTCTTTATGAGATGAGATGTGCTGACTGCGACCTTCTCTTCTTGCAACGCCCCTTACTTCATTCCTGCTTCAAGAGCGCAAGTCCATGTCTGATAGCTTGTTTACTCTCAGGACCGAACATTCCCGTATTTGCCCCTTGAAGATCAATCAGACTGATTTAACATAGAGATACTCTCAGACTTACCTCACGCGGGCACAACCACACTATCCCCTCAGACAACTATTCACGGCTGATTCGGCAATCTCAAAGTTCAATCGACTGCCATTCTCGGTATAGATCTAAGATCAAAGCACATTTACGTTTGGCGCTTCCTGGTAATAAATTGATTGGTTGCGACCACTTTATAGGCATTGTTCCTGCGTCCCATCCGGAACTCATTCGCCGTCGCCTGCTCATTGAAGCCTATGATCCTATCTACCAGTGTGGGGGATGTCTTCATCTAACATTATGAGCCTTAAGAGAAAGCCATAATATAAATATGGAGACCATTACTATTGAAACACTAACCCCACAGCCATTACTTTATCTCCAATGGAGGAGCGGCTCAGAAAAGCTCCCAGAATGAAATTCTCTTCGCGAGTACTTCCTATGCTTGTAAGCATTGCCAAACAATTGGAACGGAAGGGTTCTGTATGTGCCTATGATTTCATTCATCGTTGTCTACATCATTAACACTACCAGAACTGCAGGAAACGGAGGATTTGCTGGAAGTATCAGGTGGTATCAGTGATAGGCGGTTTCATTACATTTAACTCACTGGGTGCTAATATGCCACCATCAGATTGATGTTATGTGGTATGGGTTTGCTTCTATCTCCACTGACACCGGCCATGAAAGTTCTGGGGCCACTTGGGCGTACAAAAATCCGGAAGCTTTCGCCAATTGGGGATACCATGCTATGCACGATACGGTCCTTAAGGGCAAGTCTATTACCCAAGGATATTATGGAAACAACATTTCCTACAGCTACCGCCGAGGATGTTTGGCTGGCGGAAAACAAGGTCTCAAAGAAGCCGAGATGTTCCCCGATGATTTTGATGGCATCCTCGCAGGAGCACCTGCGTGGTGGACAACTCATCTACAATTATGGAACATGATAGTAGGAATATGGGACGCCCCTTCAAATTCCTCGCATTATATTCCACAATCAATGTTCAATATCCTTGCCGATGAAGTTATCAAGCAGTGCGATGCTCAAGGCGGTGTCAAAGATCGCATTGTGATGAAGCCGCGGGGTTGTACTTTCATACCGGAAAAGATCCTTTGTGCTCAACACATGCTTGGACCTGGCCCAAATTGGACATATCATGATCGGAACCCCGATGTCATCGCTCTATCTGACAAGATTGATTCTGGAAATGCGACAGCAGATATTTTCGACTTTTCACGTTTCTACAGCAAAGGCGGTAAGTTGCTTCATTACCATGGATTATCAGACTGGTCCATCGCTACAGGATCGAGTATCTACTTCTATAATCATGTCACTCAGACTCTGCAGCCTCAGGGTATTGACCTCGATGACTTCTATCGCTTCTACCTGATCCCTGGTATGGAGTAAGCGATTACTTGTGAAGTTGTTTCGCCCATTCACTGACCTCTTACTACAAATTACTCCAGTACTTATTCAGGCATGAACGCACCATGGGTGATCGGCGGCGATGGAAAAGCTAGCGGTCTCAGCAAGACTTCGCATGGTGTACCGGGTTTTCAAGACGCGAAACATGACGTTCTTGTAATGATGGTATGGGTAGAGAATGGTACTGCGCTGACCCATATCATCGCAACAAAGTACGTAAATAATACAAACTCGGCAGGAGGCGTGCTAAGACAGAGGCCTGTATGTGTGTATCCGGGTCATACAGTATATGATGGTACAAGTGATATCAATGCGCCAGAGAGCTGGAGCTGTCAGTCGTTATACTGACGAGGAAGCTCCTTCCCCGAACTATTGCTGCAGTCAAGAGTGAGAAGTCATCGATCTAGGCTCCTAACCGGTTCCTTCCGCAACAACTGAACGGCAAAGCGCGAAGTGATATTGAGTTTTTTGTTGTGAGTTCAATGATACAAATTCATAACATCTCTACCACACTCAACACAATCGTATAATCTTCAAATTTTGCATAGTTGCTTCTCAATTCTCAACTCAATTACCCATCATTGCAGTACCTTTTTGCTATTCATCTTTACCTTTTTCAAAGGCAGAAATGCCATTCTGTCCCATAAACGTCGCTGAGCTTCCAATAACTAATCACCCAAAAACTCCCCATGTGCTTGAACCTGGTGAGTGGCATCCAGATGACGAAGATCGACGCATTTGTGCGCTGGACGGATTAGTTACGTGTGAGTATTCACTGTCTGCACAAACACCAAGATGTTATGTTACGGCGGACACCTACTGATGATACATTGTCAGTTCTCTGGCACCTTGATCCTCGTCTCTTAACCCAATTTCTTAACCGCCGTCTTCCCTTCTTCTTATTCCGCACCCTCCTCTACGACAATGACAGTGGCCCTGACGAATACTGCGAAGTCCTTCTCGTGCGGCAGAAAATGTCAGAAAGCGTTCACATCATTAAAGTACACTCTATCCACCACCAGGCTTCTCAAACTAACCCTACCAGATGCATTATAGACAATGGGGTCTCCTCAATGACGAATTCAGCGCCCACTTTCTCGCGGACGGGAGCCTCTTCCGCTTCGAACTACATGATCTAGACGAAAACGAGGCTTGCGCTGACACCGAACACTTTGAGGATCCGCAGAAGAGATTCGCGGCGGTTTACCACGTGGACACGATGCTAGTCTTGGATCCAGGCCGGGCTGTGGAACTGGGCAAGCGGAGCTTCACGTATTTCTTTGACGGGAAATGGGGAAGACCGGCTGACTTGGTGGTGTGTCCACGGTTATACTCGAGACTGGATAAATCGCTTATGGCCTACTGGTGGGTACAAAGGGTGATCGTGGACGGAGTACTCGCAAAGCCAATCAAGAAGGTAAGCTGTTTTCTTGTTCATTCTTGAACGTGCGGAGCCGCATCATCACTTGCATGTTTCATGTTTTGCTGCTTCATAGTTCTACACTTCCAGAACGTGCTCCCCACTTTTCCCCACCATTTCCCTTTAATCTTTCCGAGCCGAATAGTTACTGACGTTTCAAATCCTCTAAAGGCCACTTGTGCTCAGAAAATATCGCTGGGGCGCATCTGTGTTTGTCAACCTCCAGTAATGAGGGCTGCTGTCCAGAGATGGATTGAGAAGAGAGTAGTGGGATTTCTTAAGAATGAAAAGAAACCGATCCGTCTATGCGAACGCTGAATGGTCTTGCGGAGTAAGTCGATAGCTGCCGTCGGGTAGGCCGGCAGATAGATACACTGGGGTAGGAGATGTTTCCTATATCATCTTTAGGGAGGGCTAGCTAGAAATGTACTATGCCGTCCTTCCTCTACTTTTGGATAAACAAATAAAAATACGTCGCGGTTTTGCTTACTCTCGTATAAGAAAGTGGAAACGTCTGATCCTAACTTAATCTTTTATTTTGAACCCACTTAATTGGTTCTTGTGTCTCGTCTAGATTCCGAGCGCTTGGGAAATTATCCACTATTACATCCACTGTGGGGACGACAGCGGGGATAAAGTCGTCCAAGCACAGCACTATCTTGTTAGGCTTAGCTGATGTTGGGGGGGAAGCTTGACCTTATCGGCGATGTCCCCGTCCCATCCAACTTGCACGGATGATCTCGTTCCCGTCATTCCTATTTCGTCGAAAACGGGACATGTTCTACAGTACCGACGGGCTGCCGGGAAATTTCTCGTGAGCCTTGAATGTTTCTTCCTAACTAAGTCTCCATGGATACCTTTCTTGGGAACTTTTGTACAGCTTTTCCTCCCACTCATCAATATATCCAGACCTGCTTAGACCCCATTTGGCTGGTCACTCGTCAGATGTGGATATCATCCGAGTAGTTCCCATCAACATGCGACGAACCCCTGGCGGGATTACCCAGATAGGTAAAGTCAAACGGGAATTACTTACGCGAAAGCCATCTTGGCCGTCAAGACATCACATCTGCTAGACGACAATAGGAAAAATAGCCATATTAATTTGGCAGGGCAGATCCGGCTCTGATATCCCAATACCGGGTGAAAAGGTGCAAGCAAGTATTTCGTAATTGCGAGAATAATGGGGACATCTCGTGTACCTGCAATTAGATATGTCTAGATTGTTTCATCTCCAGTTTTTCTCTTTTCTGGAATTTCCTGGATTTTCTCGACTTGATCTCTCCTGATTCCTAGCCTGCTATTCCAACTAATCGTCATTCTTTCATCACATCATCGTTGAGCTCTGGAACGACATCTAGAGTCTCGTGCGAGTTCTTTTGTTCAGACTCGCTCGTGCAGCGGCATAATGTAAATCATGAGTTCGACGCGTGCTGTACACCATTTCGTTTCTCCTCAGAAAGAAGTCAATGCCGGATTGTGGAGTTTGTTCGCCGGTGCGACGGTTTTCCTTGTTCTTCGAATCTATTGTAAATTGAGACGGGGCGGTCTTTGGTGGGATGATTACATTCTTTTCGCCGCTTGGGTGAGTAAAACTTCAAAATCTTATTTGTCGAATGGGCTTAACTAATGCTTGTCCCAGGCGGTTCTGCTGGCTACAGACACTCTTATTTCGTACGAGTTTGCAACGGGCTATGTGGTGAAGACTTGGAATGACCGGATGCTGATTCTGGTCTCGATATCATCATGTCTTACCACCGCGGGTCAGGCATGGAGTAAAACGGCGTTTGCGGTCACTCTGCTGAGAATGACCAACTGGTGGCAGAGGACTATCTGCTGGGCTATCATCATTATCCTAAATGTTATCTTGGTACTGAAGGTCTTTGTTGATTTCGCAAAGTACTGTGGCAAACCGGCAAACCAGAATTGGTGGAGGATGTCTGGCTTTTGCATTGATTATGAACCAGTGCAGAATATCAAGCAAGCTGGGAATAGTGAGTGCAGCATTGAGAAGAGATGGGAATTGCTTGCTGACGCTGCCGATCTAGTCTTTAACATTGTCGCTGACTTCGTTCTCGCCCTCTTCCCATGGATGGTTACATGGAAGCTGAAGATAAGCAAAAAGGAGAAGATTGCTTTGTGTGTTACCATGAGTCTTGGTATCGTGTGAGTTGGCCCATTCTCCCCATTTGTGAATACAATCTAACCCTCAAAAGAGTCGCCATAATCTCAGCGATTAGGACAGCATGGATGTTCAACCCAAAAATCAACGCCTATAACGACTACTACTTTTGTAAGTCGAGATATGTAGCACAACTGTCCAGTCTTCTAACAGTTTCTAGGGCGTCAAGGCCTATCTATGGTTTGGTACTCATCCGAGGTCGCCGGAACCATCATGGTACAATGTGTACCCGTCATGCGACCTCTCGTGCAAGAAATGCACACGTCATTAACATCAGCCAAGCTTGATGGCGATACGAAACGCAGAACGATCACCCTTAATAATCTCCAGAAGAAACAGCTTCGAGACATCGAAAGAGATGCTGATGATGACAAACTCGTCAGCACACAAACGGGTAGTATGGATGATTTCATTCTGACCGACGCACATACTGTCGGTGTGGCTCGTTGAGCGACAAATATCGGCTTGTGAGAAATACGGAGTAGCTGGGTCCCATGACGGCTGGGTTAGGAAAAGGTCTTGGGCGCAACTTGGGCTGGGAGGAATAATCTTTGGGTTGGAGCTGGTGGATGGAATTTATTTATACATGTACATTATCGAAAGCAGGAAACTGCTCTACCACGCCTTGTGCTGCAACTATCACCTTTCATTATCTTCCCTAGCGCTGCTCGGATCCAAGGTTACCGACAATTATATTACCAAGACAGGATTTGTCCCTCTGGCATTTGTGATGATCTATTCAAGACATGCGAGGCCACATGAGCAAGTCAACTTAGAGGGCTATTCGTATGATGCTGAGGCTGTGGGAAAGCAGGTGGACATGATCGATTTTCAAAGTATGTATGAATTTTCAAGATACTTTATAATAGCATCTGTGGGTAGACCCGGTACGTAGCCACAAACGTCACTCTTCTTTATGGGAACGTTTGGCTATACTTTGGTCTTAATTATCCCTTTTAACTATAGACAGCTACGAAAACTACTGTATTTATATGGAAAATTCTGCGAAAGAGTTTTCAGCCGAGTCTAAGTGAGTCCAATCGAACCAATAGTTGATGATCATTCTCCCAGTCCTCATTTCCACCATTCCCATTTTCCACCATTCCCAACAGCATATAAGGAAGATCATCGAGGTTGTCCTGTTTATTGTAGATTCTACCTCGCATGTTTAAGGCGACCAAAGTTCTGTCGCGTGGCTGTTGTCTGTGTGGCTAGTGTGGCACCTCAGTGGGTTTTATACGCAGCACTGAAGTAAGCAATTGCGCTTCAATCCGTTTCTTGCCACATAAACAAAGAAAAAAATGGTCACCACTATCAAAACATTCCCACTATTCAATGCCTTTCCGAAAGACATTCGGCTTCTCATCTGGGAGTTCTCCCTTCCAGAGCCCAGAATTGTTCACGTAAGGCAAGCAGAAACGAGCATCGGAAGAGTCGAGCACGACGGCTACTATGTGCCAGCATGGGTCATGAGATCTGACTGCCCTATTCCATCTATACTACATGTAAATACTGAGGCTCGCGAAATCGCCTCACGCTTCTACACACCAGCTTTTCGTTGTAGCTTTCCGATATCAAAAGACGCTCCATATATATGGTTTGATTTCGACCGAGATATTTTCTATCTAACGAAGGAAACATTCCACGCCATACATGGCTGCTTTGAATACTCTGCTAGCAATGGCATCAAAGACCTACCCCCGGCTGATATATGCCGAGTTAAAAATCTTGCAATTTCTTCAAAGAATTGGCGGTACCGGGCGCAGTTTACATGGCTCTCGAACATTCTCCAAATACTTGGAGGTGTGGAGAACTTGACTATCTGCACCAGCCAGGTTTTGAGTGTCATTCATTGGTCTCGCGGTAATAAAGCCGCTGCTTGGGATCTGAGGACTTGGGACGCTGATGGGGATGCTCAAGTTGACGTACGACGCTGTATAAAGAAGTACGACCCAGAACAAGACAGATTGCACCCAAGGCTAGCATTAGGAAAAGTTCCTTGTGTAGAATATTCAAAAATCTATCTGGAAGATCTTCGAGATGAGATGGATGATATTGATTTACATCACGAGACTCCAACTTCTTTGGATGCTGGAAACGGGGGTTTAATTGTCGATGAGGTATTTTCGACCAAATCCCCATCACCATTTCATTGCTCACCAAATGTCTGTAGATTCCCATCGATACCCCTGAAAATCATCACGCCAAGCAGCAGGAAGCTGCTACTGATGAGAAGGCCAGCAATGACGACGAAAATGCTTGGGAGGACTACAATCCGTTCCCAGACTGCATCGCCCAAAAAAGGATCGCAGCGCGCTTTCCAAAAATTCAATACAAAGTATTTCTTAGTGCGCGCTTGAAAGAAGCATTGGCGATAGCCCGCAATGAGTATTATCTACGGATACAACGGAATTTAGAGTCTCATAAAAAACATGATTTCCTACAGTGCCAATGCAGACGGAGGCCTCCGGGCCAAAGGGCATAGAAAACCACCTTTGGCAAGACTGAGTGTCCTATCATTCTCCAAGTCGGATAAAACCGGACTGGGTCAACATCGCGAGCATCTTTTAGGTTCAATCCTATAGTATAAACTAGTTGCTAGGATATTTTGACCATGGAGATGATGAGCAGCCCTAAACATTACCATCAATCTGTATCGGTTCAGTGTATTCACTGAACTATTATTACAGCTGTACTAAGCCAACCGACAATCTGAATTACAACGCCAACAGCGCTTCACGGGATATCCCAAATAAAAACTGAACTAGAAGCAAGGTTTCTTAGTGTGAACACCGTTCTTATCAGTATTCGCATCTCCCACCAATGCTCTTTGCTCCCATGGCACTTGACGTCACCAACACCCAACTGTCGCAAACTTCCACGCAAACGATTGACGTGAAGGTTTGATTTAACCGGCAGAATCTCCGCACTTATGTCTCTTATTGTTATCTTTACATAGCTCGCCCCACTCATTTAAGTTTTGCTCTGTTTCATTGTCAGGAATGTTGGTGTAAGCAGGAAGATCAACTAGCTTGTAAGTTAGGAAGATCAGCTAGCTTGTAAATTTGACTTTGATCGCTGCAGCAGCTGAGGACACTTGCTCATCTTCATATGCAGCATTTAACGTCAACCTCACCAATAATCTCATCTCGTAGGTACAATATTCAGATAATTGGGTATTTTATGGACTGTAATTATGACTGGCGCCTGTTGTTGCGACGGCGGTTAATCTAGAGCGAAGAGTTTAGTCGCGCCTGCTTAAGAACGCGCAATTCAAAGAAGACAGTTACATCGATTCGCTATCACTAGGTAGAAAATGGAAGGAGGAAGAATACGCGGTAATATTTCCGTGGCTTTCTATACAATTGGCCCCCTAAATGACGGCCCATCTTCCGCTGAACCCCTTCGTATATTGCGCTGCCGGAATAAGTTAGTAAGGAGGATCGCTAGGACGCTAACCCATGCCGCTTCCCGAGCCGCAGTGATGCGACAGGGGTTGGCCACGCGATCAGCACGTGCAGAACCACCGCGGTCCGTGCTCAGAGGACTCTTTTGTCACAAAGTATTTTGAATAACTGATATAGCCGCCCAGAGCGAGGGGCAAAGCTTCTTTGAATCACACTCGAGATACCGAACACCCGCGGTAAGCTCGCAAGCTGCTTTATTCAGCAGCACGGCATCGCTGTTTGATTCAGCAGCACGGCATCGCTGTCGTCGATAACCTTGTTTCAACCCCCTGTGTTCTCCCCTGCTTCTAGAAGTATTCCTTCCGCGCTCCTTCTTATGAATATGGCTATTTTGAGCCACCCCTAATAGTTGTGGGGTATTTGCGTTGGATTGAAATAGAGGCGTTGCGTCCCGCGTCAAACTCACGATTACTTTTCTACTTTTATTTACTCATCCAAGGTTGGATTACCCATTCGCAACGAGCATAATCTTCGTGTTCTTTCCCCATAGACATTTAATAGCCCTCTCACCTCAACACTACCTACCATCATCATCATGTCTTCCATCATGGCTAGCGAATCCCTCCAAAACAGATCGCAGAGAAATTCTATCTCTTCAAATTCTCCAAACCACGAGTCACCCCTAAATAGACCCCGTCTTCCTTCTTTAGCTTCATCATCATCGTCCACCCTGCAAGACACCATCACCCAACTCGAGGGCTGCAAGAAACGGATAGAAGAACTCGAAGAAGACAAACGACCCTACGCCGACTACCACAACGCGTATCTCGTCGCTCGCAACCTTGCCGCAAAGGCGCACTTCCAAGCTGAAGAGTGGCAAGATGAGTACGAGTTACAGTGTCACAATCACGATAACAACCATCGCGTGCCCGCGGTTGAGAATGCGCGGCGTAACCTTGAAGATGCTCGGAAAAGCCGCGATGCTGCGGAGCAGAATCTTTTGCAGTATGCGTCTTTGAGTCATGGGAATTACAGTATTCTTTCAGAGATGGAGTGTCAGCAGCGGTATTTGGTTGAGGATATCCAGGGTCTGGAAAGCTGGGTGGAGGAGCAGAGGGCGAGGGGTGAATGGAGTGATATTTGAGGACGCTGATGGAAATACGAAGATGATTTGAGGTCGATGATGGCGATGGTGCAACTTGATAGGTTGGCAGAAGAAGAGGAAGGGGCGAGGTCGATGTGTTCGCTGAACATGCAACCTGCGGACACGAAAACTCATATTCCCTGGATGACTACCATGAGCACCAGCGCCTGAATCACGAAACCCCAAAATTTTGGTAATCAGCACAAATCAAAAGTATGTCTGGGAGACGGAACTCACCATCGACGGACAGGGAAATGGGCTCGCTTCTCTGAATGAGCTGCGAACAATGACTGGTCTAGGAAAGAAAAACAACTTGACCATGGGTCCAGTTATATTTGCAATCATTTTGGATACTCAGGTTACTTGAGTTTTCAGGTATTTGCATCTCTTGGGTTTCTGTATTAGCATGGTGTCAGGAATTCCGGGGAAAAGAGTACATGTCAGACCGGCGTACTTGGACGGAATACTCATATGGAGGACACCAAAATACTGATGATCGAACGGATTAATAAATTCGACATTGGGTCTTGTATGTGTAGAAAACTCCATGTCTAAATAGATAGACAAGATCGCCTTGACGGTCACCTTAGAAAAATAATCAATATTGTGTTATGCAAGATTTGTTGGCAACACCTGCATCAATGATTTTGGTCCCGAATCTTGTGGATGCCATCGTCTGTTTCGATTGATGCCGTAAGATGCGGTAGATAGAAAACTAACAGTATCATTAAAGTTACAAGTGCTCCCATCAATCATCAATCGCCCACAATTATTCGAATTTTAAGGAAACCAGAGAAGAGAACCGGCCCATTACAACTGAAGACACCGCAGCATTATCACCCAATCCGACCTAACCCAACCAGTTTCGATCAAATAAAGTAGGAGCTTTACACATTAACTCTTGTCAGCCTAACATTCAATGCAGGCTTCTTCCAAAGCCCAAACATCTTATTTCTCTCCAACCACGTGTCGAAGCCCTCACCACCCTTCAAATCAAACCCCCAAACCACAATTCCTAACAACAGCCTCATCTCCGCATAGGCCAAGTTCTTGCCGATACAGTTCGCTGGCCCATAACTAAATGCTTGTTTGGCCTTCCTATCATCGTGTTCAAATTCCTTAGGGTCACTTAATATCATACCGGGGAATGTGTTTTTCAATGCAGAAACATCTTCGGAGCCTAGCCAACGCTCAGGATGAAATGTATAGGGATCTGTGAAGTTAGAAATAGAGTAGTTGGCTGACCAATTATTGACACCGATGGTTGTATGACCGGGGACGTATTTCCCTTCAATGGTGGTTCCTTCAGGGGGAGATACCCGTGGAAGGGTACCAGGCACTGGAGGATACATGCGTAGACCTTCCTCTAGGGTAGCGTTGAGGTATTTGCAGGATGCGAGGGCGTGAAGAGTCAAATCTGAACGTTTTTCGAAGGATGTACGTAGTTCTAGAGTGAGATTTTGGAGGACATGAGGATTACGAAGGAGGAAGTAGGTTAAGCCGTTGAGAAGAGATGCTGTCTGCTCCTAGTGTTAGTCGATGCTTTAAAGGGATCAAACTCCATAGTAGCTTACCGTCTCGCTGCCAGCGACAATCAATATACTAGCATTCTCCTTGATTTCTCCCTCGGTCATTCCCTTTTCAGTCTCGTTGTGCTTCATAATATACGTCATGAAGTCAGGCCGATCAGTATGTTTAGCCATTCTACGCTCAGCTTTTTCTGCAGCGAGCGCTTTGTGGCGCTGAAACCTGTTTCTCACACTTGGGGGAATAAGGAACAACAGCCAAGTGCCGTACGGTGGATACTTACGCAATTCCGTGATCACGACATTGATTCCAAAGATACTGAAAATCAACTCAATCCACGAGTGCATAACACCCGTTTTGAGGCAATCGAATGGCTCACCAAAAGCAAGATCGCCGATCAGATCGAAAGTGGCATAGTTATACCAGCCACCAAGATCAATGCTACCGTCTTTTGCCGAAAATTTAACAAGACCATCAACAAATTGCTGTGCATAGTCCTGAATAAGCGGCTCTTGAGAAGCCAACGCTTTTTCGGAGAAAGCATGTGCCTGGAGACGACGAAACCGCCTGTGGTCTTCCGGGCCTGCGATGAGACTAAATGAGTAGGATATGTAAGCCTCGTTTCGAGTAATTCTTGAAGTATAAACAAAAAGAACTCACATGTTGGGAGGTTGGTTCAATCCTCCTCGTTCTTTCAAATCTTTTGGAAAATTGCCCTTTCCATCTTTTGGAAATCCGTATATCTCTTCCCATGCAGTTGACGACTTATAGTCCAAATACCTTGGTCCCATCCTCACAACATCACCATATATATCGTGTAGTTCTTTCGCTTTGTATGGTAGCCGTCCTTGTAGTTTCCAAAGAAAAAGTGGTATGCTCGACGCTGCACATACCTTCGGTCCAGGATATGACTTTAGCGGATGGAAGAAAACATTATAAATATAACCGGCGACCCAGTAGGAACCGAAGAGAAAAAGCGCCGTGAAAGCGATAGCCTGTGTGTGCATTTTAAATCCTGCCTGTTGACGTGCAAGTGACTGGAAGCTGCTTTGTATTGGAAGATGATTTCCCGACTTTTTTATACTTGAATCTATGAGGTGTCAACTTTGCGCGACTGCTGAAGGGAGGTAGGTTATCTCCGCGCCGATCCTCCGGGTAAGGTTATATTATAGTACGATGTACGCACAAACGGCGTAGCGGTTATCCAATCAAAATTCGGCACAACAATATTGGATATTAAAGAAGTGCTTAACGAAACGGATGGTAGCTACTCGGTACAGCTTGCACAACTCGCTTGAAGGAAGTGGATGTTTATGCATAAGTCGGACGATTCTGACGTATATTGCCCCAATTGCACAGGTTTCTGCCCACACAGGGTAGTGGTAGCCCCCCAAGCTCCAAAATGATTCCGGATACGTGACGTTGCGGTGTTACCGTCTCTTCGTATGTCAATAGAGAAAGGGACAAATGGGACGAGGTTTGGAGAAGGATTTCCGCCAAAGTAATGAGAAGACCAGGCGGAGATGATGTTGTCGCAAAATTATGAAAGCGAAATGCTTGCGGTCCTACGAGGGCATGGGAACGATTATTTCCTGGCGTAGATGCGTCCGCAACATGTAATTTGTACTAGACCACATAGCCATGTACCAAAGCAGAATCTCTTCCAAAGCAGAATCTCTTCATAGTTCCATTTCCTCATCCTCACTGGCATCATCTTCTGCACTGCCCGCACCATTCTCTTCGCGTTCTCTCCGTGCAGCCTCCCTAGAGGCACCCAGTTTTCTTAAGCCATCCATCACTCCAGTAATGAATCCCCTTCCTTCGCTAACTTCCATAGCACCAACGCCTCGCAAACTGCTCACGCCTCCACCTTCTACAGCCATCATACTACTACGCATTTTGGACATCCGTACCTCCCTCAGATCTCGTAATAATTCGCGGACTCTGTCTGCTTCCGGTATGTCATCGCTCGCAGCCTCTAGCAAGACTTCTCCGATATCGATCCAATGATAGGGTAGATAATCCGGTATAGAGTCTGCATCGTTAGAAGGGAGGAAAGGTGGTGATATGCTCGTGTCTATGCGAGGATGTATAGGTGGTGGCGGGGAGAATTCTTCGGGATTTTCAGTCTCTATCTTAAGAATCTTGTCGAGTGACTTTGCATGAAGCCAAGGGGGAGGGAGAATGTTCGCGCGACGTTGGCGTTTCAGCAGGAGTGCGAGCCAAAGTGGCAGTGGCGCACGATGAGGTGGGCGCAGAGGTTGTGTCTTGCCCTATAGAGTGTACTTTCAAATTAAAAACTGCTCGAAATTGATGGAGAATAGAGCTCTGATGAGGGGTAAAATGGCGGGGTAAACAGGAGAGCTTACACCTAATAAATCAAGACTCTCAAGGCGCTGCCGCGGTATTACAGTCACCATCTCCATTTCGCAGAGAAAGGCAACCTCCATTGGCGTTAAGCCAGCAGGTAAAGGTAAAGCCATGGTGAGTTGTGCAACTGTTGTGGTTTCTAAAGACAAAGTTTGGATCCCTGAAAAGAAGCGCGTTTGCGACCGCGACGAAATATGATACCTCAGGCTTGAACATTTGAATTGTTGTGGGCTTGTTTCCTTGAAGCTTCCATTGCTTCACATCTACGACTCGATCATCAAGCCACGAAGATGTACCAATATATGAATCCCGGCATAAAATATGCATATCCAATGTTTCATGCACGCACGGCGAGGATCAATCAACATCACGGCGAACAGAAGACCACTGGAGGCGCTCTGTGTATGCTTTGATAATCGGTCTTCGGAGCGAGGAAATGCTACTCAGAATCGCAAACTGATTGCACTAGGTGAGGCACTGGGAAATCCCCTCAAGCAGTTAGTCGCACTTTGGGATCTCTGGCCATACCCAAGTTGGCAATTCTGCAATCAGGATGCAGATCTCAAGTTTTTAGTATCGGAGAATGGAGCTTTGATGGCACAAGGAGTCGTACATATGACTGGTCTGATGGACTGAAATTGCACTATACTTTAGCTGTATGGATGGTCAATTCAAGTAGTCTGGACTCTATGAACGGAAACCTGCAGGGAAACACATACTGGAAGCTGTGTGCCCTTGTACAGCTGGATATCGTCTAAGACTAGACACAATTCCACACATATGCCTATGATATTATCTCTACCGGGACTTCTTCCAGGGCGCCACACCTTCAACAAATGTCTGTTTGCTAACTGAAACTTAAGTTTGGGCCGAAAGCTTCATTCACGGATGACCGCCAACTCCTCTCAGACAACTGGGATACCAAATATATCCGGCAGGCTTTTACGGATCGGAAAATCTACGTCAATATGTTCATGATAATTGGCGCTAGCTCTCCACTATACTCCCTCTCGCTTTTCTTGCCCACTGTTGTCAAAGACTTTGGTTACACCGCAAATAGTGCTCAACTCATAATTGTGCTCCCATATGTGGTTACTTGTGCATTCACTATCTTAGCCAGTTATTTCGCGGATAAACTGCAACAGAGAGGTATCTTCGTCCTGTGCTTCCAATCAGTGGCTATTATTGGGTTCTCTTTGGTGATTACAAGAGATATTTATCTCAAGGGGTATTCCCAGTCACCCTCTAGCAATTCCTTGGCACACAAATAATATGGGCGGCAGTCTGAAACTCAGAGTCGGTGTTACGATGTGCGTTGGATCTAGCAACTGCGGCGGCATTGTGGTGGCATTTTCCTACATATCAGTGGATGCCTCAAGGTATTTCTTAACCTTGCAATGACCTTAAAGAAGCAGTATTCGTCAGGAAACGCCAGCTCACAAATCAATCTCAGGTTTATCCAAGGACATGTGATATTGCTCGGTCTTTTGTCTATGTCCTTCGCTTTGGCACTGCATGACGATATGTCACCGAATCAAAGATCGTCGTAGAGATACTGCCGACAGAGAGCGGGGATTGACGGTTGAATCTTACACGGAAGAGATGAAGCTTCCCCAAGAGGATAGAACAGATTATGCGACTTTCTGGACGTTTACTATCTGATGGATGTAAATTGAGAATCATATCGAGAAGCCGGACTTGCAGTCCGTTGATACTCAACAAATAACCGTTCGCTGCATTGCTGTACGTTAATTTTCTTCCCTAAAACAGCGGAATCACTAAAGAAGCTACTAATCTCAAGCAGCAAATCACAGTTCATGTTCAGTTGTGTAATCCATACATGCGTAGTGATAATAATAGGGTCTCTTCATCAAGGGGTAGGATTTAAGTCTCAATTACAGCTGAATGATGTATATCCTAAAGTCTAACCCAAGCCTAGAACAGCACGCTTTTCACAAAATATTCTCCATCAAACCATTCTACAGCTTCGGTCTTAGCGCAGCACTCCTCTCATTCACAATTCTTATCCCCTCAGCTCTCAGTTTAAACTTCTGAACTTTTCCACTACCAGTCTTTGGAGTATCGACAGCCAATCCTTCTTCCCCGAACCAGAATACGTGATGAGGAGCCTTATACCACCCCAATTCTTTCCTCGTCCAACCTCTCACTTCAGCGTCTGATATCTTCTTCCTCACTGCAGCAGAATCTTCCCGTGCGTCTAAGAAGGCACTGACAACGCCATCATACTTGGAGTCAGGAATGCCTACTACCACGGCGCGGGATATCGATGGATGTGCGCTGAGACGGGTCTCTACTTCTAGGGGGTAGATGTTTTCTCCGCCTGTTTAGCAACTAGGTCAGTTCTTGCATCGCTGTCATCAAAAAAACCCCACTAACCTCTAACTATGATATCTTTAAACCTTCCAGTGATTGAGCAGTATCCACGTGCATCGAACGACGCCTCATCATCGGTTTTCAACCACACCACACCTTCCTCATCTCTAACCATTACTTCAGCCGTCTTCTCCGGATTGTTCCAATATCCCTTTTGGAGCGAATATTCTGATATGCATAGTTCTCCTCGGGCTCCCTGTGGTACGATATTCTCATCTCGGTCGATGATCTTGGCCCGCAAGTGTAGGAGAATTTGACCCACGGTGGTGAGCCGAGTATCTATGGCATCATACGTGTAGGCATTGAAGCAAGTAAGCGAAGTCTCCGTTAACCTTTCGAACTCAGTCAGTTATACGTTAGAATTACCGATGGTCTTGACTCACCGTAGGTAGAAGTGTATTCGCGCATTCCTAATTCAGTCAACAGTCTCCGCATTAGCGGCCTCGGTACTGGCGCGCCAGCTTTAATGCCCGTCCTCAAATTCTCACAATTGAATCCCTCGGGTCTCGGCAGATTGAGAATCTCTTCAAACATGGTTGGTACACCATGAAGTGCCGTACATTTCTCATCTGATACAGCGTGGAGTACCGCAACTGGGTCGAAGGTTTCTGCTGGAAGGATTACTTTTGCGCCATGAGTAATGATTGCTAGAACACCGAGCACAAGTCCGAAACAGTGGAATAGCGGTGGTAGGCAGCAAAGGATATCTTGATGTGTGAAGGCCAAGCGGTCGCCAATGGAATTCGCATTATTAATTAAGTTACTGTGTGGGTTTTGTTTAGACTTGAGAACATGAAATTGCGTCCCGAAGAAAATGCTTACAAGTGTGTAAGCATTGCTGCTTTGGGACTTCCAGTCAAACCGCTTGTGAATTGTAGGTTCACGACATCGTCTGGGTTGACCATCGCCCGCGATTTGCCGAAGTTATTCATGGAACACAGCTGCCTTCCTTGGCTCTTCAATATGTCATAGGTCATGAATCCTTTCCGGGAGCCCCTTAGCATTATGCCGTTCTCTAGATATTCGGATTTGGCATCGTTCTTAGGAGTTGGCCCCAGATCTGATAGAAGTTTTCTTACGTCCTATCGACCAATTTTTGATACAGTGAACAACACCCGGCAACCTACACTACGTTAGTGAACATCTTTCAGAAATTCTCGGCTTGTGTTACCGGCATATTTGAGCGCATTCTTCGCCTCTTGCGTCGTGTATGTATTATTCAACACAACCAAAACGCAACCATTATACCCCGCTACGAAGAATAGTGAAATATATTCCGCACAATTTCCCGCTAAGATTCCAATTCGATCTCCAGCCTTAATACCTAACGACAGCACTCCCCGAGCTATCGCAGCACTCTCTTCCTGCAACCTCCCATACTTCATCTCGTTCCAAGAGAAGGGCACACTAAACATTCATATTTCGAGCGCAGATGAGTTTGCTGATCGAGCAAATCACCAAGAGTAAGGAACAATAGCGGCGAGCTCGTTGCGCCTTGAACAATTGATGGCCTTGGGATATCACTTGTGATTTCGTACGTAGACTGCATTCTGCAAGTTTCAGCACGTAAGATCTCACAACACCTAGCTGGTCCTGATTCTGGAACGGATCGAACAAAAGATCAGATAAGATAAAACAGTACCCAAGTACCTGCAGGTACGTAGGGACTTTTGCATGACTAAGACACCAACCATCCTGAACACGGAGACTCGGGTACGAGAAGACTTCACACCTCATTCTCCCTTGATTGTCAATTTGTGACGTAACATGCGAGTAAAACTTCTACTTCCCAAAAATTTCGCTGAAGCCGAGGTAAGCTATGAGAACAGGTCTGTAAAACTATCATCAAGTCTAGGCAGGACCCGTGTATGTAGTATGCAAGAGAAGGATACAGAGCGGATGGAAGACGAACAAGAAATCTACCCCAGGAAGGCCATGGCTCGAAGCAACTTCGGGACCAGCCCACTTGAGACGACACCGCGTCACTTATTGCAAATTGTGAGAAACAACGGTCATGTGTCGGCGATTGTCGGCTCCAAATATCCTTTTGCTCCACCGATTATCATCTATGCTGTAATAGAATCAACTGCGACTCTACAAACTTCACTGGATGGGCCAGCTTTCTCCATCCATTCGTCGCTCATCGTCAAAAAGCATATTCGGGCAAGCCCACTCATTCACCACAAAACATCATTTTCAGCGAATCAAACCCGAACGGGAAGCTCAGAGCTTACAAGCACCTACCTACTTGTCTAGGATGCGGTAACTAGGTTGTGCTCGAAGGGAAATTTTTCATCAGATTAGATTGATAAGATTGTGAGAGACCATTTTAGCATGGAGTGTGAACTTATCAGATTGCAGATCCCGAGCTCGGAAGGGAACTTGGCTGGTGTCAGTTTAGTGACTGGGGTCAACGGGATACTTGAATCTGTAGTCAGGTAAAGTCCTCTAAATTTAGCCGGGTCTACTGCATCCTGGTCGACCTCAATAATGGATGTAGGAAACGGCGTTTGCATATTTGGAGGGAGCTTGGGTAATCTGGTAACGAGATGGAAATTATCTGATTTGGAGACAATTTTCTATATGCGAGGAATACTCGTACCTACCTGTCTGAGTAATGGCGCAGAACGAAAACTCAGGACCTGGGGTTGGGTTCGAATATCCTCCTGTGAAGGACACATGGAACAAACGTGATCTGCTACTTTTCGCATACAGTGTTGGGTGTACGGCTGATGAACTTCATTTCCTATATGTAAGATGTTGTGTGATATGCCTTGACACCACTCACCTAACGAGGAATCTAGGAGAAACATCCAAAGTTTCAACCTTTCCCT
This sequence comes from Clarireedia aff. paspali H2, assembly GCA_026770245.1. Lineage (NCBI taxonomy): Eukaryota > Fungi > Ascomycota > Leotiomycetes > Helotiales > Rutstroemiaceae > Clarireedia > Clarireedia aff. paspali H2. The sequence continues at coordinate 55,118 of JAJCXA010000147.1, forward strand.
ACCTGTCCCATTGTGCTCTGTACGTACCCAGTATTCTGCTACCTGGTCGAATCTTCCTCTAATTCTCAGAAGCCTTCAAAATCGAGTCAGAAGACACCACCGATTTCCGCGCCATCGAGAATGCCCTCCCACCGACCCCAGGAGTGCCTCGCTTCTCTTCCCTCGACGTAGTCGACGGTTCGCGTTCCTTAAAAATCCTCGAATCCCTCCCATTAACCTCGAAAGACCTACCCAACTCTTCCCTCTCCATACACATGACCGTTCTCGGTGTCTACGACAAAGGCGATTCCGGCAGCGTTCTTAAAGTTCTCCATCGTCTAATCGACGATATCACTGGAGATGTGTATATCGAAATCGTAGTAACGTCTTTCTACACTGGGCGCGGTAACTGGGGCGGGGCGCGAGGCCTTAAAACTGCTGAAGTCGAAATACCTAGCCGAGAACTAGATGCTGTGGAGAAGGTGCAAACGGGTAATGAGGCGTCGTTATTGTATAGGTTGAATGGCGATTATAATCCTTTGCATGCGGAGCCGGAGCAAGGGAGAGAGATGGGCTTTGGTGGGGTGATATTGCATGGGTTGGTTGGTTGGAATTTGTCGGCTCATGCGATATTGAAGGTTTGGAGTGGTAGTCATGGGATGAGGATGAAGGAGTTTGAAGCGAGGTTTCGGAGACCGGTTCGTCCGGGGGATGGTGAGGTGGTTTTGAGTGGAGTGAGGGCAGTGGTAAAGTTGGTTGATAGTAAGGTAGAGGGAGGGAATGTGACTACGAAGAAGCAGGAGGCTGTGAAGAGTAGGCTATGGACAGTAAGGGGAACAGAGAAGACTGAAATTTTATCTATTGCATTGACAGGTCATACATCATGATGAAAATGAAGACTACTTGTCTTGAATATCCTTTTCAATATGGCTTCCTGTGATATAAAAATATGCTTTGATGTGAGACTGAAACCCCGGAAAGCAGAATATAAGGTGTTGAATCATGCAAAATCCGCTGGGAGTACCTCTCAATATTACTGAGTGCATGATAAAATGCTTTTATTCATGATCATTCATAACTGCATATCCTTATGTAAATTTTGGGCCATGAACTCGTGAAACCATACTGTTAATATCAGCTAAGATAGCTGCAGTAGTATTGTCGATTGGCTTAGTACAGCTGTAATGTTGGTCCGATTCGTAGCACCATACTCAGTCACATTAGGGTCTAAGTAAATGCTTTGAATCGGGTTGGTTTCTCTAAACTAGGTGGGAGGGAGGGTTGGACTATATAGCCTTTCTCCTCCGCAGTAATCGCTATACTACAGCGAGTATCCTATGTCCTGTAGTTCCTTCTTCCGTAGTTCAGTATCCCGTAATATCTTTCCAGTAGTCCAGTGAATACACTGAACCGACAAGTATTATTATTCAACTGCTTGAAATCCTATATCCAACTATGATAGAAATCCAATCATATATTTCCAAAACCCATATCTTACCTTTCTCCTCATACCCCGACGCCTTGCCCCTAACCTATAACTTACTACCGCCCTTTCCAGCATACCTCGCCTCCATATCCCTCACCCTTCTCTCACCGCCACGTTTCTACCCCTCTCCAAACCCCGCGAAAAATCTCTCCCTCCCCACCCTCACCATTGCACTCCTCTTACGTGCAAAATCCACCCATCTCTCCACCGCAAACCCATTCAAGAAATCATACATCAACACCCTATCGTTCGTCGCCTTCGGTTCTCCCACTATATTCATCGTCCTCAGCTCATCAAGAAACATATAATGAATCAGACTCGCTCACCAAGCCGTCACACGGTGCGGACCGCGGAACGCAGTATCCCCAACGAGAGAGTGGCGGCCGCGATCGAAAGCAGATGTAGATGTGGAGTGGGAATGCGAACCGAGATTATCTTTAGCGGAGTAGTAGATCTCAAAGTAGGCGAAGGGTGTGGTGTCGAAGTAGGCGAGGACGGAGAGGGGCGGCGGGGGTGGAGAGTTTTGCTGTGGGTGAGAGAGTAGGGGTATATTGGGAAGTTGGAGAGCGGGTTAGAAGTTGTGAGAAGATTTGGCGTCGAGGGAGCCCAGACGGGACGGGCACCGAATGGAGAGCCGGCACCTTGCCAAAAAGTATGTCGTTGGCAGAGTATTTCATTCTCCTTCACTGCCTTTTTGTCTGCGGGATCAGGTTTGGGGTGCAAAATGGAAAGGCCAACGACTTGGAGGTCGCGAATTAAGTGGTGGGAATTTGCACCGCTCAGTATAAGTCGGAATTATTCTTGTTCAGAAGAGAGCGAGAAGAATACGTATATGATGAGCCAAAGTTGGGCAATGGAGGAAGACTCAGAACCAGTCCATTGAACTGTTGCAACTGGGCTTGCACGTGCGCGTGCCCATTGTGTGTTCGTTCGAAGAGGAAGCTCTTCGCCGGATGCGAGGGCTGTGAATGCGATATTGAGGTTATGAAGCTCACTGGGAAGAAGCGAGGTACCTCCTCTTGCGTAATGTAATTGGTAAAATGGTGAAGACGATGAAGCCTTGCGGACCTGATAGTATGTCAAGTAAGGACGTGGAAGTGCGAGCTCGAAGCCTTCGTAGGGAGGAATTGCTGAATCTGCCATTGTGTTGGCATAATAATGTCGCCATCGTAACTGGATTGATCGAAGGCAGTAAGTAACTTGGTAGAACGATGACCTGAGCTGAAGCGCGTTCACATGAAAGACTGAGCTTCAAACTTCCAAAGCTCTAATTGTGGGTCTGTAAGAGCTTTTGAGGGACTTCATGTGGACGACATTAGCCAGTACTTCGTGTTTCCACTTCAACCATTAAGATGCTCAACTTCAGAGGTAGCGAGGTGACCGTCGAATCCTGCACTAGGATCAACATCCACCAGCCCACACCGTCATTTTACCTACTGCACAACTACATATTTCCACAATTCTTCGCTCGCCAAGCAACACATATACAGGAGGCCCCCAATTCCATCTGATAACCAAAGTTTTCCTGTGCCAGCATACCCCTCCCCTAATCTATCTATGCCTAATGCAGTCCGAGCCTCCGAAACGAAATCACCTCATACCCACAGCAAACCATACCACAAGAGTCAGCTCAAGGAATGAAAACGTTATCAGATCATGCAATTACCCACAAACGAAGAAAAATTTTATCTGATCGAACTAATGCAGAGATGACGATTCTGACGCGTAGTTGATTGAGTTGTGGTGGGGTACTGCGTCGTTCGTCTAGAATTGCCGGCCGATTTCAGGAAAAGGTGGGGGTCGGGTCGCTTGATAGGGGGGCACCTGGGTTAGGCGGGAGTGCAGGGATCACAGGGGTAAGGGGATGTGGTGGGGAATGGATGGGTACTGTAGATAAGATTCATGGAGGATTTATCCGTGAGCTTTTGTATTTTGAGTTCATGCGATGAGGTCGTCGTGCGTTGTGCTGCGCAGGAAAACATGTAGTCTAGGCTTGTCTAGGTCCTATGTAGAACACAAATCCGTGCAGAATCATGTTGACTATTGATTTACTAGCAATGCGACATGCATTCTCCATCTTGTTGATGGTCTGCCGTCCTCAAAGGGCGCATTCGAAGAGTATCGTATATTCAAAACCAAAAGTATCAGAGAAGACAGTATCAGAGAAGACAGTATCAGAGAAGACAGTATGAGAGTCATTTCGGTTTCAGGTTCAAGAAAGAGATATCAAATTCTATCCAAACCCAATTCATCCGTCTGTCCCGCCGTATTCTACGCCCTTGCCAAACACCAAGTTACTCACTCCCAGCTCCTTACCATAGCCAATCATCTACAAGACAGCTCTGAGCATCGTCCTCTCTTCTTCCTTCACCCATTGAGATAGTAAATCATCACTTTCCCTTGCCATTGTTGCGAGGTTCTATGTTGCGAACAAAGTCAACTTCCATACTATGGCCTCTCATATAGGAATCACAAGTACCTTAAAATAAATAAAGAGATGTTCCAAACTCACCAATTCATTCTGCCCAGCACCCTCACAAGCTCTCTTTACACTCTCCAGCACCTCCATCATTAGATTCGGTTCTTCCTGTCCCGCACACATGACTCTACAACCTCTAATCACCACCTCCTCACCACCGTTCAATCTCACAAAAACATCAACACCCCTCCTATTCCTCCTCTCCCTTATCCCCTCCAAATCACCCATTAAGAACTGCACTCCACCCACCCCCATCTCACTCTCCTTCACCATCGTTTCCGCACACCACTTAATATACTCCTTCCACTCATTTCCCCGCGGCCTCATATCCTCCTGTCCCATACTCATCCATCCCGCTAACTTCCCCTCCTCTGCAAGAAAGTTAAGATACGTATATTTACTCGTAGGATCAATTCCCGTCGCCAAGTCCTCTAGAAAGCTGCCTCCAATATCCTGTGCTAGAATATCCTCCCAGGAAGAAAAATCTGAGGGGAGAAGAAATAAGACATTAAGATTGAGTCGCAAAGTACGAATCGAAGCAGCGATAGCGAGACTTAGTGATCCGATGGAGAATGTAGGGATGATTGTATCGTAAGTATCGAGCAGAGGTGGATGAGGATGTGGCCGAGGCACGGAGGGTGAAGAGACAGGAATGGGTATTTGGAGGGACATGTTTGCTTGAGTGTTCGTTGATGCTTGTTAAGACTGCAGACGGTTTGGTTTGAATCTGCGGCGAAGATGTATCTCGAGTCCAGTACACAAAACAACAGAGACGAACTCTCCAAACTAGAAAGCGATCAGTATCTCACAAAGGAAGACCATGATCCCAAAATCATAACATACTTTGTGAAAAGCTCTCTAGAACCAAGCATTCAGTACGGGAGGACCGAGAATCAACTCAGTGAACCCGGATAGAGAAACAATCACTTAGGTAATACAAGATCTGGCGGTATGCAGTATGCGTAAGTAGATCCTTTGATCTCCATATTCAACCCCGTATTTCTTCTTTCCAGGCAGATTTCCTAACTTCATGTTTCTCCCTATCTATACATACATACCCCTTTACGAAAAGCGATACTCACACACCCCGAGCTTTCCAAAAGGCAATTGCAAAAATCTTATCAGATCATCAGATGCAAGAAAGTCGCTTCTTACTTTTCCTCTCCGTTCTCGGTCTACTACTTACTAAGTACTTACTCGCCGAACCGAAAGCCAAAGCCTTAATGGACAAGAGAATTTTATCAGATCGAAAATCTCCTTGCTTTGTGCTGCAGAACCTTGAGGTTTCGGTGCTTGGCAGACGTGGATGTAGTGGGGTAAATTAGGTTATCAGATTGAAAATCGTCTTCTTTTCCAAACGAGCAAGGATACGGTAGGATGCAAAAGCAAGGGTAGCTCTAGTAAATGCAAGAGGAAAATTTGGTCCGGGTGGTGCTTCTGCGGTGTGATCTCATTGATGTGCATCAGAAAGTTTAAGAAGTTTTGAGCCAGGGTTAAGCGGGCCTTCCTTTTGCAGGAGGAGAGAGCAGCAGAATTAGTTGGGAGGATTTGGTAAGAATGTGGTACGTATGAGAGTACGAAACAGATGTACAGAGGGATATGTCAGCTGTAGAAGGTTCAAAATACAAGGAGTTCGTAGCATGATACGTAAGATTATAGTCGGAAGTTGTTTGAAGACGATAAATAATTCACTAAATGAAATGAAACACCAACTTCACTGAACTTTTATCTAAAAACTATGCTTTTCCGTGAACTAAATTAAACGTCAACCGGTAGATAGACCCCTACCAGAATGCTGCAGACATGAAATGAATGAGATCCAGACACTAGGCATCACCTATCATAAGGTCTGATGCGCAGCATTAGCCCTATAGCTCTCATTCCTCTCCACCAGCTCCTCATGTCGCCCAGCATCCACACATCTCCCTTCTTCAATGACAAATATCCTCTCCGCCCTTCTGATAGTTCTCAATCGATGCGCAATCGCAATGACTGTAATACCACTCGCCATCTTCTCCAGTGCTTCTTCGAATAGCTTCTCTGATTCTGCATCCAATGCCGATGTAGATTCATCGAGAAGTAGTAATCTAGGTTTACGTAGAAATGCCCTTGCGATTGAAAGACGCTGTAGTTGACCACCAGAAAATTGACCTCCATTCGGGCCACACGGTGTATCGTAACCTTCTGGGAGGGAAATGATGGTATCATGGATATTGGCCAGTTTGCATGCTTCTTCGATCTCGACTGTCGACGGGGTATGACCTGGCCGAGCACCGAGCTCGAGATTGAAACGTATGGTACCATCAAATAGGACGCTTTCTTGCGGTACGAGAGCGATGTCATCGCGGAAAGATGTGCCTTCTAGTTTAGAGATATCTCGCTTGTCAATCTCAACAGAGCCGGCACTGGGTGTGTAGAAACGTTCGAGGAGGGCGACGATGGTTGATTTGCCAGCTCCGCTACGTCCTACCAGAGCGCAAAATGCACCGGGCTGAATGGAAATATCAAGGCCTCGAAGGACTTCAATGTCGGGCCTGGCGGGGTAGGAAAAGTGAACGTCGGTGAACTTGACAGACAGCCCACCTTTACCGCTCGGAAGCTTTTCTGAGAGACCTCGGGATGATTCGAGATCATTTGGTTGATTATTTTCTGTGGCGAGTTTCTTTTCTGGTCCTATGTCAATAAGATCTAGGACTCTGGCTGCTGATACGCCAGCTTTGGAGATGTCAGGTGCGAGGGAGAACATTTGGCCACAGAGTTGAGCACTAAAGAGTAGAGCTGGAAGGACAGTGAAGAATTGCATCTGGCTGTATCTTCCTTCGGAAACATTCCTTGCTCCCCACCAATATGCTAAGGCGTAAACTAAGTTACTCATACTGTAAGCCATAGCGAGCCAAAAATTACCGTAAGCGATTGTTTTCAAAGTCTCTCTGTATGGTGCTTTCAATGATCGATTGAACACCTGGATGGTTTCTTCTTCCAAAGAAAAGATTGCGACAGTCTTGATTGCTTCAACAGCTTCGATCGCGATGCTGACAGAATGGGCAAAGGCTTTCGCATGCCGTTCATGAAACCTAGCGAGCACATTCAGACGTAGGAAGCCTGATGCAAGAAGAACCGGTACGCAGGCCAGCAGAACAATGGTGATTCTCCATGCTACAATATGAGCGAGGATTATTCCCGAAATCATCGACACGATGATAGAAAGCATAACGCCTAGAATCGTACCAGTGATACCACTTAGTGCATTCGCGTCACTGCTGATATAAGAAATAAGAGCACCCGGACTTCGCCCTTCGGATTCGTGCCATTGGATGTCTTGTGAAAACAAAGATTTCAGAGCCAGCACGCGTACACGGTATAGTAGTTTCTCAGAAACACGACCGAAAGAGGACGCGCTTATGACATTGGCAAAAAATTCGGCTCCTGCTAACATGAAGAAAAGTCCTCCGTATAGATTCCCATTATGACGGATTCTTCCAGCACCAAGACACGGACTGAGACTGCTAACGGTGTGACCAAATATGACAGCTTCACCAGAGTAAGATCCTCCTACAACAACTGCACCTGCAATGCCAAAGAACACGTAGAGTAGATGTGGTCTAGCCATAGAAAGAATCCCGAAGAATGTTGAAGTAAATGATCTTTTGGTAGTGGCAGCTTTTTCATCCTTCTCCGTGAGATTTCCTTTGGGTGCACTTTGTTTGATAGATGATGTAACATCTTCAGGGGCTTCCAATGACTTGATTTTAGTGAAATCCTAGCACGATTAGCAATCTATAATCAACAAAGTTAGTAGAGAAGCTCACTGCATGGCCGGTTTTCTCTTGTAGTATATCTTCATCATCAATTGAAGACTCCGTTTCAGTTTCAGATATTGGCCTATCCGAAGGCACAAGGGTCTGGAGTCGAACTAAATTTGCGAAAGCACCATCTCTCGATATTAAATCAGAGTATGTGCCCTGCTCTAAAATCTCTCCGTGGTCCATGACAACGATGTTATCTGCATTTTTGATAGTGGAAAGTCTGTGCGCGATCGAAATCGTGGTTCTGCCATCAGAAACTCTGTCCAGAGCGCTCTGGATCAGGTGCTCACTGACAGAGTCAAGCGAAGCTGTGGCTTCATCAAGCAACAGAATAGATGGACTACGAACGATGGCCCGAGCGAGAGCCACACGTTGTTTCTGACCACCACTTAGTCGGTTTCCCCCCGGGCCAGCCATTGTCGCAAGTCCATACTGGAGACGGTCTATGAAGGAAAGAGCATCAGCTTCTGCTGCCGCATCGCGAACGAGTTGAACAATCTTTTGTACGTCAGTCGAACTAGCAGAGATTGCTTGCTCAGAGTTAGCTCCTTCGCGAATTGCGTGTGCCAGATCCGGTAAGCTAGCATCTAGTAATGCGCCTCGAAGTTTTACATGTTCCGGTAATGGAGAGTTGACCAAACCATATGCGATGTTCTCCAGAATTGACCTATCGAGCAGAGTAGAGTTCTGTGCCACCGTTCCAATAAAACTCCTCACACATCGAACATTGATATCTCGTAGATTTCGCCCACCGAGATAAACGTCGCCTTGAACTGGATCATAAAGTCGCTGAACCAGAGCTGCCACTGTTGATTTCCCACTACCTGAAAGCCCAACCATTGCCGTGTGCTTATTTGCCGGAATTGTCAACGAAAAACTCTTGAGCACCTCGACTCCGGGTCGTGAAGGATACGCGAATGCAACGTTCTCAAACTTGAGATCTCCTGGCAGGGCAGAAAAGGTTTCGCCCTCGCTTGTCGTACCATCGATCTCTGATTTTCGATGGATGGTTGCGACAAGCTTTTCGAATGCGCTACTTGCAGCGGCGAAGATTTGCATGAACGGTGCGATTTGACTGACGATGAAAGAAGCTATCGATATATTAGTATCAGGATTTCACCTTTAGATAACCTGAAGACCACTTACAATCAACGAGGAGGAAGATTACTGTATACACGGCTCCTACAGTCGTACTGGAACCATTGGCGGCGACCGAGTTGGCAATTTCACGACTTCCTTGCCAGAAAGCGAGGGCATTAGCTGAGTATGCAATGAAATAAAAAGAACCAAGTTGAACAGAAGCCACGAATGCCTTCTTCATTCCTTCTTTCTGTGCAGACTCAATGTGTTTTGCATAAACAGCCTCTAGTCTCGAGCTTGCCCCCATTGCCTGGACAAGAGGCATATTCGAGAGTGCCGCGGAAGCAATAGCTGTGGCAGCTGCTACATGATCGGATACTCTACTGGCATATTTCTGGGTGAAATGTCCTCCGACAAGTGCCATTAATAGATATGCCGGTGCCAGTGAGATGAGCATTCCAGCCAAACTTGCGCTTTTGATGAAAGCCACCACATAGGATGCCACAAAATACGAAATGCTGGAAATGAAGATTCCAACTTTCTCCGAGGTACCCGTTTGGATGGTTTGAAGGTCAACATCTAATCGAGAAGCAACTTCGCCAGATGGTAGTTTGTCAAAAAATGCAACTTCTTGTCGTAATAATACATCGAGGTACGTTTTTCGAAGTCGTCTCACTAAACGCTCGCCTAGCAAACTCCAACAACTAGTATGTAGATAAATCAACACAAAGTTGGCAATGGCAACGTATATAACATCGAGGACTTTTGTTCGCACGCCGTTTGTGATTGATGAGATGTCAGTTGTTGCGGTCGAACATGACGTCGAATTAAGGTCGTCCACCAATTGACCAAAGAGAATACCGAGGATGGGGAAGGGAATACCCGAAGCTATCGAACTGATGAATCCAACAATGAGTAGAACATAATCAAGAACTTCGGGACCGCTCGACAGCAATAGACGTAGATATTGTCCCGATTGTTTGCCACCACTTAAGAGTTTACCTGGAAAAGCAACAAACTTCTCCTTCACCACCTGAAATTTTGACATGACTGCAGCAAGCGCCAACGAATGTTGCAAAATTGGTGAAGGTACCAATTCAGATCATACGATCTGATAAGATGCGAAGCTTCCCCTTGGGAAGGCCGGTAGACTGTTGACTCCATGACTAGTAAATTGATCAACTGCCGGGAGAACTTCCTCTTACAAAAAAGAATTCACAAGAGGCTAGAAGTGGTGGAGGTGTAAACAGGGTGTTTTCGAGTTGCAATTTGAGTCGTGCTGTATAGATCCACACCTGCATCTGTACCTGTCCGAGCTGCCCTTGCGCATGCGCCTGCATAGTAAGTCATTGGTGGGTAGTTCATGAACCGGGAATCGACTAGGGCCCAATGGTTAGTCCCACCTCAGCGCTTCGCACCGGTCTTCGGACGACGGTCTTCGCAGTCTTGTGGGTGAGCTTCATTCCCTTTTTAACCGCAGCGTCATCAGATTAGATGAAATGAGACCATCTGATAAGATCAACGTGGCATCTTGAAGGGTTTTCTCGTCTAGTAAATGGGTGGCTGTGAAAATTGACAGGGTGCGACTTGAAGAGAGAGAAGCCAAGAGGCAAGGAATGATGCGAGTGTGTCATGGATAAAGAAGCTCTTCATCGGGATTTCACAGTCACAGATTAGATGATCTGATAAGATTATTCCGCGGTTAATTACCTACCGGGTAGTGCGTCGCTTAATCTCTTAGTTCGGTCCATTAGGGTTTGTTTCTCTTTCTTTTTCTCTTTCTTTTTCTCTTTCCTTTTCTATCACCACATCACTTTAGCCAAAAATTTTCTTTATCCACCTACTATGTATATTCGTATGCATCCGTACCCGATCGACTTCGTCGTCGTCATTGTTCTATATCCACATCTCCACTTTCCTTAGTACAATGGTCGCATCCACTCTGGCCCGTAGCTACCTTGCAATAATATCAAGCCCCCTTTTCCTTGCGACTGACAGCATCCACCTGTGTACGAAGCAACCTTCTCCAAAAAGAAGCTGGAAGCCACAAACATGATGTGTCAAACAATTCGGATGGTGTCGACGCAACTTTATCGACATCCTAGTGCAGTGACTCTTACTCTTGCCCAAAAGTGCAATACACGCGGTCCTCTTTCCGTGATCGGCATGTCGAATATCCAGTCAAGCTAGGATAGATATTCTCCGATGGTCCTTAGCATTTGACCATTGAATACCTTGACCGAGTAGCTTTTTCGTCGTCCTGTGACACTACAACCCTTCGAGACTCATTCAATGGTTCTTCATGATCTCTTCTGCGATACCATCGTGACATACATCTATCTACGTGCTTGTGTGATGTGAGGAAGACTTCAGACAGTGCTGTTCTGTTAACTTTCAGCATATCAAACTTTCGCCCTCCAGACGATTAAGTAATATTTCGGCCTTGAATAACTCTCTCCTGTGGACGGGCTCGCTCATCCCGAAACGCGTTTTCCCTTTCTAGATACAGTTTACCGAAGCCTTGCGGATCGACGCTCACATAACGGATGCTCCAGCAGTCATGCGCCGAGGAAATATCAGAAAACCCTCAGTAAGAAATTTGGACCTCGAAAATGGCGACTTGATGGTACTAGCATAGATCAGTCGTACGCCAAATTCATCATCGACCTCACTGGACGTGATGAAGTCGCTTTCCATGCTACATATCACTATAATGGAGAAGACCTATCCAAGAATCAATGCAGAGGTCATAGAATTGTGCATGCTCGACAGGCAGAATGCGGTGATGGCTGTAGAAGCCCTACAACGTTAGAATGTTTCGAAGACTCTTCGTTCTCTGTGCCCACCCTCGATTTCAGAATCGAAGTCCTGGATACTTCTGAGCCACATGACTTATTTGAATCTTTTGACGAGGTCGGACTTCCTGCCAATCAAACTTATTTCTGTATGTTGACATTGTTGTAGTCTTTCACTGCTAGGGTTGTATGTGGGGGATGGTTTTGTCGACGAACTTGTTCTTCGCCACCATCCTGACCTTCCATTCAATGCCGATGCAATACATTGATTCGACATATTTCTATCCTATCTTTGGCCTTCTCCATCAAGTGATTGTGGAATATCTCAAGACGAGTCGATATTGAATTTCCCTCCATTGTACCAACCACCCTGGTTTAAAGAAGATGCAGGAATTGGTGAGAATGAGGACAGAGCTCTATTGCACGCAGCCTTTGAACGTCGAGCTGTTCAATTTCCAGATCGAGCTGCCTTGGATCTTCTGGCACTCGAAGGTACAGATCCCAAAAAAGCCATTCGACGACGCTTCACATATGCTGAGTTGGACGCGCTGATCACCTCATTGGCTGAGTACATTTTGGTGTCTTTGAGATCATATGATAAGGTCGGTTCTGGCATCGTTTCCATTCTTCTCTCAGCTTCCGCCGAACTGTACATCGGTTATTTAGCGGTACTCAAGGCCGGACTAGTATTTTGCCCTCTTCCAATCGAAGCCCCCCTACAGAGGTTGCAAGACATCTGCGACGATCTTCAGCGTCGAGTGATCATTGCGACAGAAAGTTTCCGGAATAAATATCCTCAGCTATCTGATACCGCTGAGCGGCAATCGGCTGTGAAATGGGTTGATGTCGAAAATTTCGTAAGAATGCGCACCCAAGAAGGATTGCTGACTGATGACTTCGTACGTCCACGTACGCTTGCACGACCGGATGAAAATGATGTAGCATATATTATGTACACTTCCGGCTCGACGGGCAAGCTAAAAGGGGTTCAAATTACCCATCTATCAGTCACATATTCTATCGCTACCCATGCCACCAGCACCATGCTGCCCCCGGCATCTGATGGAATTCCAAGATGGTTTCAGTTCGCTGCTCCAACTTTCGATCCCTCTCTGATGGAGATATTTGTAACGCTCTCCACAGGATCAACGCTCTGTTCAGCTTCGAGAGACTTGACCCTGACCAATTTTGAAGCTGTAGTTTCGGGATTAGAAGCAACCGTGATGATGGCTACTGAAGGATCCATTAGTTGTACCCTATTACCCCATTTCCACCCTGATGATAGGGAATCTATTATTGGACCTCCTTTGTTAACTTGCTCACTTTTTGTTCTAGACTCAAGATGTTCCGAATTTAGATCTGTGCCCAGAGGCTTTGTGGGTGAACTTGCCATTGGCAGGCCTCAATTTAGCGTTGGATATCTGAACAGACCTGAACAGAATGCAAAGGCTTTTGTGATGACTCCTAAGTTTAGAAGGTTATATCTCACTGGAGACAAAGCTAGGATAGTGATGGACCATAAAGGCCAACACATAATACGTCGCAAGTGAAACTGAGCGGTAGGAGAGTCGACCTGGGTGAGATTGATACCGTGGTATCCTCTTGTCCCGATGTTAAAGAGGCGGTGACAGTCTCTTACAAACGATTCGCCGAGCAGCCAGGCAGTGAAGAGGCCATTGGTTTCATTGTTCTTGACAGAGAGGATGATCAGCAAGCTGTAGAAATTTGCTATCGTGAGAACGTAGCTCGCTTACTACCGTCATACATGCGCCCTTCGAAGTACTTTGTGTTATCGCAAATGCCAAGGTCTCTCGCTGGCAAAATCGATCGCAAATCTTTGGCTCACATGGTAGAGCAACTTTGGCGAGACGAAAGCCTCGAAGATTCTTCCTCTCACTCCAGTGGCAACGAGATGCTATCTCGGTCTAGCGTAGATGATGAGGAGCACGAAATTGAGGATCAAATCTGTCTTTTGTTGTGGCAAATCGTTGGGTCGCAGACGCCAGTAAAATCGAACACAAATCTGTTTGGTCTTGGAATTGATAGCCTGCGAGCTATTCACTTCTTGAAATTGGCAAGAGATAGTGGTATTATGGAGCTTAATATTGCTGATATTCTTGGTGGTGTAACTCCTAGTGATTTGGCAGATATGATAGTCAATCGCCGCGAGCCATCTGTAGAACTGCATGACGATACACTGGACTCATGTTACGATTTCCGCACAGCTCATATAATGTCGTGCTCGGAGATCCTCGCTCTTCCGGCTGAGGACATTGCGAAGATTTTGCCAACTACTGCGACTCAATCCGGAATGCTGACTAGCTTTCTACGTAGTTCCCACCAGAAACGTAAGTCCTACGCTCAATACTCTAAAGTCCCTTAGAGACTCATTGAATATAGGAAATTATATTCACCATTCCGTCCATCACATCAACCCCTCCATCGACAAATCAAAACTTCAAGAAGCTCGGTTGACCGTTCTGAAAAGTCATGAGACATACAGAATGGTATCTGTGCCACTTGACGATGCATTGACACCATTTGATCAATGCATACTCGAAGAAGGATGCACCTTGGCCCGAAAAGACTGGAAAATCGAACAAATTGAGACGAACGAAAGCGATGCCCTACGGAAGCAACACAAAGAGCACTTCGAGCTGCCGAAGCAGATGCTGTATTAGACCGACCGCCCTTTCAGTTACAGCTAATTCAAGCACCCGATAGCGCAATTGCAGTATTCAGTATATTTTATGGTATCTTTGACGGCGCATCGCTACAATTGCTATTTGACGAAATAGCCATAACATACCGTGAAGAGCCATCTCCAAGGCGTACGGAAGTTCAGACTGCGGTCGATATACATTACAGATCTCGTTTCGAGAAAACCATCGAATTTTGGTCCCGCCAGCTAGAATGTTGTGATCCTGTTCCTTTCCCACAACTCACTGGTTTGAGACCAGATGTGGTGACTAGAGCTCCATTAACATCGTCAATTCTCGCATCCATCACTTTGGATGGTCTACGAGATGGGGCCAAACTATGCTCCACGTCCCCTCGGAGCATTTTTCAAGCTGCTTGGTCACTGATTCTTGTTACTTATAAGGATTCCATCATCAGCTCGAAATTCGGTAGTGTGATATCTGGCAGACTAGATGAAGACACGGAAGTTTGCATGGGGCCCACTTTCATAACTATACCGATCACAATCCCCCCTCGACTGCTTGAATCAAATGCGGCCAAAACTACCGAAGTGTTGAAGGAGCTGGCAGGCATTAATGCGAAGTCCCTAGCACATCTTCAGATCCCCATGAACTCTATTGTGGCTTCCGTTGGAGGCTTGTACTACAACAAACTATTGGCCTTTCAAGACTTCGCCACGGCGGCCCAGAATTCCGAGCTCTGGTCTCGGGTCGACTATCCCGCAATGGGCAATGATTCCGCGCTCATGGTAGAGGTGTGGCCGGACAATGATGGAAGCCTTCGTCTCAGCGACTTATACAGATGAATACCTGAACAATTCGTCAGCAACTCTCATGCTTCAGCAATTCAATGATATAATCGACTTCATCCTTCAAAATCCAAACGAACCATATTTGGACGGAAGATTTGCTTCTACCCCCTCCAGGTTTCCCCAGCAAGTGTCATCGCATGAGGTAACTGAGAATGGAGATCTGCTTCATTCCTGCTTCGAGCGAAATGCAAAACTCAATCCAAGTGATGTGGCTCTCGTATTTAAAAATGATCTCCAAAGTACCGATGGAACAGGAAACTTACAATGGACGTATGCGGAGCTTGATAGTAGAGCCAAAAAACTGGCATGCTACCTTGTCGAAAGATACGGTTCTCTTGAGGATAAAGTTGTTCCCTTCAGTCTACACAAATCGCCCGAATTGTATGTGGCAGTTTTGGCAATCTTGAAAGCCGGCGGAGCTTGGTGCATAATTGAATTCCTTTGACGTCCGTTGGTGCCTTCATTATCAATGATAACCGAACGGTGATGAAACAGGCGTTGGTGAGTTGGCCTTGTCAGGACCTCAAGTTGCTCGGGGATACTGGAAAGATGCTGCAAAAACAGTTGAGAAATTTCACTGGAATTACAGTTGCCAAGCAAATATCTACATGACTGGTGATATCGTTCGCCAACTACATAATGGCAATTTTGAATTCGTTGGCAGACGGGACGACTTGGTAAAAATCAATGGAATGCGAGTGGAGCTGAGCGAGATTAGCTTTGCTCTAAGTGGTTACCATGCAAAAGTTGAGCAGGTCATTACAATGTACATGGCCCGCTCAGATCGCCCAAAGAAAGTCTTGGTGACTTTCTTGTCGGCACCAAGTATTGAAAGGGGCAATGCCGATACGTGCTTGATCACCAATACTGAAACTGTTGAGATCGCCAGAAAAGCAGCCACAGAGGCAAGAAGAACGCTCCCTGAGCACATGATTCCTACCATGTCTGTTGTTGTTAACAAAACACCAGTAACCGTCTCAGCCAAGGTCGATCGAAAGGCTCTGTCTGCCGCTTACGGGTCGTTGGATTTAAATACCTGGGAAAGCATGTTTTCACCATCCGAATCTAGCGAATGGACACAAGACGACAGATTGTTGTTGTAACATATTACTGAATTTTCTGGAAGCGATAGCGAGTCTTTCAAACGGACCAGCCGACTCGCCACTCTGAGGCTTGATTCGATCAGGGCGATCGGGTTCACAGCTAGACCTAAAACTGCTGGATATAAGATCTCAACTGCAGACATGCTACATTCTCAAACACTTGGAGATCTCTGCAGCCTGGTTGCTGCCCCACCTTCGAATTCTTCTTGCCTTGATAATTCACAGACGTTGTTGAATTCTTTCCAAAACGAGTGGTTCCCGAAAGTACTGTAAAGCTCCATCTTAGGTGAAAGAGATGCATTCGTCGTTTGTCCGACTCTCTCACTTCAGGAGAACCTTCTCAGTGAGACATTTTGAAACTACGAGTCTTACTGGAGCAATCATTTCTTCGAGCTAGACATTACCGTCAACTTGGATCGAATGAATAGAGCGTGGCTAGAAGTGGCGCATCAAAACGAAGCATTGCGCGCTGGCTTCCTTGCGACTGCGTCTGTTGCTGACGGTAAGCTTAGCGCTTCGACGTTCCTCCAAATCATCTATGAAAAACCTTCCATCAATTGGAGCCGTCAACCTGTGACTCTGGAGATTTTCGCCGCAAAGGCTGGAGAGAGGTCACAGGGAATTCCCAAACAACATCAGAACAAGTCTTTCATAGAGCCACCATGGGCAGTTACGATTTTCGATCACCGTGATGACAGAACAACAATGCTTTCTATTCACCATTCAATTCACGATGGTGCTTCTCTCAAGATGGTTACAGATGGCTTCAGCGTGCATACCGGGATGATGAGACACCGTTTATCCAACGCCACCAACTCCGCGAGGCTGCTGCCATTTTGCATCTTACAAAGACAAGCCCGGAAGAAGATCTTGTCTTTTGGCAGTCCGCTCTTTCGGAGTTTGTCGTAGAGGACGATGACCGCCCAAACCAAACAAATGTCGTCAGCAAGGCTAAAGAGTATAACACATTCGCTGTCCCTCTCGGGTTCAGCACTGATAAATTACAAGAGGAGGCTCAGCAACTTCAGTGCTTGTCAGCCACATCTATACTTCGAGCTGCATAGGCTTGCATCGTCTCTGATTTTCTGGAAACTGATCACAAGATTGTTATGGGCGAAGTTTCGTCTGAACGCCTGCTCGAATCGAAGTTAGATGATGTGATCGGCCCTCTTGTGTCCTTGGTACCCGTGCCAATTTCTACTTCTGGCACCGTCAAAGATATTCTTCTGAAATGCGATTCAATCAACATTGGCGCTTTCAAACATAGACACGCAAGTTGAGGAATGCTTCCCAAGTTGATTAAAAGGCCAAAGCATAAGCCCTTCTATCCCGCAGTATTCGTATTCCATCCGCATACTCCAAAATCTCAAGATAGAAACGATCTGTGGACAGATTTTGAAGACTTCTTAGGTCTGAACGTCGAACATGATCTTGCATTAAACGTTGAACAGCAGTTTGATGGCCGTCTTGTCCTCGAAGCTTCAGCCGAAGCAGGTGTGCTGGACAAAAATGGCGTCGCGGTACTGGCGAAACAATTGAATGCATTGATTACTACCATGATCTCATTTCCCGACTCGCCGGTCAGCGAACTTACCAACCATTTCCCGAGAGATCTGATCTCTGTTACTGAATCTCGGGCTCTCGAGGTTGATTCTCTTGTCTCGTACGACAACCCACTTTGTTGGTTTGAGCATTGGGCTCGAGTATCACCGGATTGGCCAGCTGTAGGGATTGCAGAATCCATCGATCGTAATCCAAGCATAACTCATACCTGGTCCTACTCTAAACTTGATGAAGAAGCTAGCCGCGTCTCTGCATTCATTCATTCTCATGGGATTCACGACCGTATGGTTGGTATCTGTCGGGGTCGCAATCTAACCTCGTTCGCTGTCACTCTTGGAATTCTCAAATCTGGAAATGCGTATCTACCTATAGATCAAGATCTGCCAATAGAGAGAAAATCATTCCTGTTGAGAGACAGCGATTCTGCGATCTTCTTTATCAATGAGAGCCCAGACTTTGTGCCAGAGGGCTGCATGTTAATTAACGTTGATTGCGACCAATATCAGCTTACCGAAGACGAGCCGCTAGAAATTGCGAAGAACGAGAACGCAGTGGCGTACTTGCTTTATACCTCTAGCTCCACCGGTAATCCCAAAGGTGTCCTCATCAGCCGTAGTAATCTCACAGCATTCTGTGAAGTACACAGTCTGAGTATATTTGCAAGAATGCTCCCGCTACTCGAGAGCTGGGTGGGAGTGGGAAATATATGGGATTGGCAAGTAGAGCTTTCGACGTCCATGTAGACGAGATGTTCCTGGCTTGGCGACATGGTCTTTCTCTTGTTACAGGAAAAAAAATCAATTTTACTTGATGATTTTTCCTTAGCTCTTCAAGAACTCAAGGCTACACACGCGAGCTTTGTTCCATCTCTGCTTGACCAAGTCGGCTTGTTACCATCGGATGTTCCACTGTTAAAATATATTGGTATGGGTGGTGAAAAGATCTTACAAAGAACACTCGAAACCTCGGGAGATTCGGACAGCGTTGCTCTCATTTTCTCGAGACCAGTCTCCAACCATCTACTATTGATTTCGATGCACCATGCTCTATATGATACAGAGTCTCTGACGATCCTTATGGAAGACATTTCTATCCGTTATCGAGGTATGACACCATCGGAACGTCCTTCAGCTGGGTCGCTAGTTGAATACGTGACTGCCTTGGATAAAAATGAAGCATTCAAGTTCTGGAAAAAGAGATTACAAGGATTTGAACGCCAAGATCATTCCGATGCAATCGCTGAAGTCCAGCCTCAAGCGCAAATAGCGGATAGAATTCTGAAGAGCAGCCTTTCCTCGCTTGAAAGTTGCGTTTCCAAATTACATGTCACTTTGCCATCCTTGGCCCAAGTGGTTTTTGGTCCTACCATGGCCAAATCTTCATCAATCAATGACTTTATTTTTGGTCTGGTTCTTTCGGGATGCTCTGTTCCAATTCCTAATATTAACAAACTTCTAGCGCCTACCATCACTACAGTACCTCAACGAATAGATCTTCGAGGCACCGATATCACAGTTCTTCAACTACTATCTTCACTGCAGAAATACTCAGGTAAATTGCTTCGATTCCAACATACCTCGCCTCGAGCTATTCATAAGTGGGTTGAGGCCGACCGACCGCTCTTCAACTGCTTATTTTCCTTCATCAAGACTGGTGATAGCTCCTCAGAGAATGATTTGTGGAAGGAATTGGAAAGCTACATGCCCCCTGACTATCCGTTTGCTGTTGAATTTGAAGTTAGGAGTGGATTGGATGATCTTGTTGTACGTGCCGGATATATCTCTGAATTTGGAACTTCATCTAAAGTAGAGAACCTGCTAGAAATGATGGAACTGCTCATTGAGACCATTACCAAGGGCGGTGACATTGCGATCAACAATCTTAGCATTCGAACCAATCCAGGTCAGGCTGCTAAATCTATCTCTGCTCTTAGTGAAGAAGAGTACGCCGAGGAGACGACAATCAAGAACGTTCTTCTAGGACTTGGAGATTTCACATCAGAACACATCTGCATGAATAGTACCTTCTTCCGTCTTGGTATCGATTCTGTCATTGCTATCCGCTTCGCGAGAGAATTACGAAATGTGGGATTCGAAGTTTCGTCTTCAGATATCGGCAAGTTTCCAAGTATTGCGGCACTGGGTAAAGCTATAGCAAGTAGAAATGAGAAAAAAGATCGTAGCGAAAACGAGATAGAAAAGGCCGCCAATGATCTAGATTAATATAAAGACGTCATCCCATTGTTATCGGATGAGGACAAAGTTACTGAAATCTATGCATGCACCCCATTGCAGACTAGCCTACTCACGCAAACCATTGCCACTGGTTGAAAGCTCTATCTTGATCACCCATCTGTAAAGCTCACAGAAGGTGTTGATGTTGGAAAATTGAAGGATGCTTGGTCAGCAGTTGTGAATTGTCATGACATACTCAGAACCACATTCCACTACATTGAGGACTCCAAAATACCATGGATTGCAGCACTACATGAATCTCCCAAAACTTATTGGGTGGAAGAAGGGGCTTCAGGATGGGTAGATCAAAGTGTTGCAAAAATTGTTGAGAACACCAGTTTCCCCACTCCAGAATCGTTCTCCACGCCACCTCTTCGAGCCACAATTTTGAGATATCCTTTAGCAACGACATTGGTTATCTCTATTCATCACAGTCTTTATGATGGTTGGTCACTACCGCTCATATTTAACGCACTCGCAGCTGCATATGCAGACAAATTCAAGGAACCGTCAGCATCTTTCTTCGAGGCATCCAAGCTTATTTCCGACCAACAAGTGAAGATTGTTGACTTCTGGTTGCACAACCTCGAGGATTACCAAAGTATTGTCATCCCTTCATCAACTTCTCAAGGCCAAGCTACGACTTCCTTCGCAACGGCCACAATCGGAATGCCAACTCCGGACATCTTGCAACGCTGTAAAGCCATGAACATTAACCTCCAATCTGCTACTCTATTAGCATGCGGAAAAGCTCTCTGTTGCTTCGTAAGGCGTCGCGATATTATTTTCAGTCATGTCGTATCTGGACGCTCGTTACCACTACCTGACGTTGAACAACTTGTGGGACCACTCTCCAATAACATTCCATTCCGCGTGAAGCTAGACAATCCCTAGCTCAGAAATCAAGACTTTATTAGCCAAGTTCAAGATACTGTAACCAACGGGCAAAAACATCAACATGCTTCTTTGCAGACCATACAGAAGCGGTGGAGACAGAAGAATGACAGTGAAGACATCGCCTTGTTAGATGCTCTCTTCGTGTTCCGGAAAGTGGCTACGATCGGAAACAGTCCGAGCAAAGAGCTTTGGTCTCCACTAGATATGGAAGATAATAGAGATGCTACGGAGTATGGACTAAATGTGGAAGTTGAGCAAGGGGAAGATGAAATGATTATCCGCGCAGCTTCTCCCGCTGGAAGAATTAACACGGAAGATCTTAGTCAGATCTGCAACAATTTTGACCAGATCTTGCGTGACCTTCTCGACTCACCTCAACGCAGTGTTACGGCATACTCAGAAGAATTACACGATTTACCGCTCGAAATTGCCATCGCCAAGAAGTCCATCGCAGATTACCAGGATGTCGCAGATGCTCCAATACTTCCAACCGTTTGCGCGGCCTTGTCCGAAGTTGCCAAAATCTCCGAAAAGTCGATTCTCCTTGACACAAGTATTTTCTCCTTAGGTATTGATTCAATCACAGCAATTAGTGTGGCATATATTTGTCACCGGAGTGATGTTCGGATGATTGTTGCAGATATTCTACAAGGTCTTTGTCTTGGTGAAATTGTTCGGATCCCAGCATCGAAATCAGATGTCAGCACCACGAAGTCTCAAGAACAGCAAGCCATCATTTCTGCCGATGCAAAATCAGAAATCCTTGCTCAGATAAAATACTCGGAGAATGACGAAGAAGAAATTTTGCATTGCATTGCCGTTCAGGAATATCATCTTGCAAGCTGGTTAAATTCTGGTCGTACATTTTATGAACCTACCTGGGCTTTCTACGTGCATGAAAAGTCAGATTCAGCAAGACTAGCATCTGTCTGGCACAATATCCAGGTCCGGCATTCTATTCTGAGAACAGTGTTCGCTGCATCAAAATCCGGCAAGGCATACCAAATCGTCCTAAAGCCTCGCACTATCTCCGACACAACACTTACCCTTGTTCCGACGACAAAAATCTGATTGAAGCTGTAAAAAACGATGTTCATCAATCATCCTTACATCCTAGCACCCTCTTCGCACCTCCAATTAGTCTTCGACTTATGCAGAATGAGAAGGAAGATGCTCTTCTCATCAGATTTAATTCTTCATATGATGCTTGGAGTATGACCACTCTCATCAATGAACCATCCACCCTCTACCTCAATAAACCTCTACCTGTGACTCCAGGTTACAGATCTTTTGTTCAACACACTCACAACTCTTTAACATGCTCAGACCAAAAGGTATATTGGAAATCAACACTTTCATCGGCTCAGCGAACAATGATCGGCAACCAGACATCTGACCTGAACGACCACTCACAAAACTTTGTCTGGGATAAATTTGCCATAGAGAATTACGAGCATATTTCAAATCTGGCACGTAAGAACGGCACATCACTTAGCACGATTCTCGTCCTTGCATTTTCTCGTGCCCTTGCTCACTTCACCAAGACAACTTCTCCTACATTTGGATTCTTCCAAGTTGGACGTTCATCTACCTTCGAGAATGCAGAAAATGTGATGGGGCCTATTGTCAATCTCTTACCTGTAACAGTTAACGCAGTTACAGAAAATTCGGCCACGGATTTGCGGGTCCTGCAAAAGATACAGGAGGATATGAGCCAACGAGTGCCGTATGGACAATCCCATCTACGGGATGTATTATCATGGACTACAGGAGGAAAAGACACCCGAACCGCTATTCAACGCTTTGCTTAATCTACTCTTTCATAATCCTATCGCGTCATCTGAAGTAAATGTAGTGGAGCCGCTTTTGAAGCCCATGAATATAGGCGTCCCGACAGACTACGCGTCGAAGACGAAAATTGACGGGGAGGCGGCCGTGGATCAATTAGATACGGGGTATCTGGCGAAGAGAAATTTGTTTGTTGATTTAGGGCCTAGTGCTGGCCATGGGGCAATTGACTTTGATGTTAAGGTTGATGCGGTGTTGATGGGGGAGGAGGAAGTTAGAGAGTTTGTGGGAAAGGTGGGACGAGAGGCTGGGGATATTGTTGAAAGTTTGGGTCTGAGTTAGGAAACAGGGTAGAGGTTTTCTTAAAATTTATCTAGGAGTTTCGCAGGATCTTATATTTGTAGACCTCCTATTTTTTGGAATCTAGTCTGGAAATTACGTGGTATCATTGGTTGCAGTGAGTTATCTTATTGTTGGTATTTTATGTTAGAACTGTTTTGTATTACTTTTTGGGACGAAAAAACCTAAATATTTTATTGGATATTATATCTAAATATGTATTTAATTGAATTGCTTTTGAATAAAAAATCACCCTTTTAAGAATCTACTCGATTGTAGTGTTATACTTTTGCAAGCAGTAGTGTAACTACTACCTTAATCTTTCTTCCGAATATCCACCATCGGATTCTTCAACGGCCGCTCGCCTCAACCCATTTCATTAAATCTTCAACCTTCAGATTAGCTGCCCTCACACCTCCTTCTACTTAATCGTCTTGGCTGTCTTCTCTGAATGTCATCAATCTTTCAATCTCCTCGTCAGTAAATATCGAATCCTCTTGAGAAAACGATAAAAGAGCTTGCATCTCTTCATTTTTAGAACGAGCCAACGCATCAAGCCGAGCTATATCTTTCAACAAAGCATCCGCTAGTAACTTCTCATCTGGCTCCAAGGTTTGCAGAAAAGATGCAGAAGCAGAGGTCGGGCCAACTGGATCAGCAGTGTCACTGGGCAATAACATGTTCATAGCAAATTCATTAGAGTCTGTAAAATCAGTGTGCTCAAGAAGTGACGGTGGAGTATCACGTTCCTGAACTTGCTCGTGCCAAGAAATGTTAGAGAGATCGGGACCAGATTCGAAACCCTGGCCATACCAATTAGAGTCCAGTGGATTTTCGGTAGGATTCCAAAATGAGAGGAATGACTCACTCGCCTCTAGTGCTCCTTTTGACGGGCTCGTGATAGCATCAAATGAAGAGTCCAAGGATGAAAAGGAAAATTCGTTCCCCACAAGCATTGGTGCAGAAGTCGGTTGCAAAGAAAAATCAGATTCGAGCCATGAACAATCTTCATCTGGAGATACCTGGAATTCAGGGCAGATTCCGGGATTTGAATGCAAAAATTGTTCAGGATAAAACCGTGAAATGTCTTCAATCGGAGGTACCTGGAAGTTAGGACTGGTTGCT
Source organism: Clarireedia aff. paspali H2 (assembly GCA_026770245.1). NCBI lineage: Eukaryota > Fungi > Ascomycota > Leotiomycetes > Helotiales > Rutstroemiaceae > Clarireedia > Clarireedia aff. paspali H2. The sequence goes on from JAJCXA010000147.1 coordinate 79,303, forward strand.
TGGAAGAGATCCACATCAGGTAACATGGGTCCGAATATATCGCTTGCACCGGCACCTGCTTCTACTCCTGCTTCCGAACTGCTTTCTAGCAAGTCAATGGTAGAAAAGCAAGGAAATGTAGTCGGAGATATCACATTGGGCGGATCTACTTGTAAAAGGGGGTCTGGCGATAAATCAGATAAAGCAAGTTGATGCTGAAGACGATGATGGGCTTCTTGGGCACCAGCCATCTGGATGGGAAGGGAAGCTGGGTAAGTCGGTGTCAATAGAGATCCTGTAGGAAAAAATCTTCTGCGATAATTGGAAGGAGTTGTCAAACGATCACTGGCAAGTGGAGCTCTGTAAAAATCGTTGGACCTCTGCATTGTACCTTATTCTTTCGATTTTCCAGGGAAACAATCAATGAAAGATGAAGAATTGTTCGATACATGAAAGTTCTATGATATCTTATTCTGTTGTATCATGTTTTCACCTTGTTCTACATTGTTTGATAGTCAGATAGAGCTTTGTTCAGCTTTTACTGTGAAAGGGCTTTGTACTGATTAGCGGCAACAAAACTAACAATCATTTCAACTTCTTCATAATGCACAGCAAAACTAGATTATAAAATGAGTGATAGGGTTCTTTGTTCAGGGCATGTGATTATTTATCTAGTAAGTTACGATAGCGAACCGTCCACTCATCCTATACCCAACAGCAAATATTCATTATTTCCTTCAACGCAGTTCGTCCTGTACTCGTTTGGGAGCTTTTGACTGCTCCATTGACCTTTTGTAGGCGTAAGCAACATTGTATGTTCAATTACACCTCGGCTAGTGTATTGTGATCACTCGCATGACTTCTCATCTCCGGTATTTCTCATCAGCAATTGTAAGACGCCTTTCTGCAAGTATATGTGAAACCAAATATAAGTCCAAATTTCCACTTCTTCAGAAGTAGCAGTAAAATGCTGAAATAGCCCAAGTATCCCAAGTAGTTCATGTGACTCTGCCTCAGCTTCGATGTTACCCATAGCAATATCATGCTCGCCATCGCGATTTTGGTTTACAGAAGCTTCACCTTCCTGAACCAGGTCGGTTTCCTAGCAGAATAGTCATTGACCTCATCTTTATCCCCAGATCTAACTTCCGAATCCAATTTTTTGAACTGGTCTTTCTCATACTTTCATCATCGTGTACAGTTCCCTGAACCATTCCTCAGAAGAGCGGAAACAATCATGCTCGACTACAACTTATAATGAGAATGTATTTTTTTGTTTTGCTCACCCCTAATAGTCACTCAATATTTATCTCTCAGATGGGATTCTTTGCTGACTTTCATCTCAAAGGAAACAGCGAAATAATAACTAGAAGACTGATGGACGTCACGCATCGCTATCCCATCGAGCTTTTGAAAGCAGTCGACGCAACTTGAGAATATCTGAAAGCAGCCAAATCTATATGACTTTTCTTATTATACGTCATTACCGTAATTCTAATCCAAGTTGAGGGAAGTAGCCACACTAGTGACACTGCCAGCGTTGGTGTCGGAGACCATTACGTCGTCAATCACGTGCTGTTCACATCAGGGGTCGCTTAAATCTGCCACTGAACGCCGCGACGCCCAAGCTTCCGAACACGACAACAACAGCCCAGCAGTTTGATCTGTCAACAACGAAACTAAATATCAAATTCATGGATAGAATCTACAATGAGTCATATCGAATTTTGTCGGATCGATATTTGAGACTGAGAGACTCGTCTGAACTATCTAATGCAATCAATCTGAGGTCGAATGATCGCAAGAGTCTCTTTGCTGCTGCCTTGGATGCGCGGATACCGGATGCTTCTCAATGCCAAAATAGCCCTACCTGCCAGGATGCGGCAACAAGTACTGAATATCAAAACAACAGAAGCTGGGATATCTCTGCTTCGGGTGGCTTCCCCGCTCATGAAAACATTTTCAAGGTGGTAAATCTCCCGGAGCCCCGTACTAGCCGACCTCGCGTTGGTCACACCAAGTCCAGAAGGGGTTGTTATAACTGTAAGAAAAGGAAAGTCAAGGTAATTTTCTCATTATTTGTACTCTCTTGCTATAAATAACAGTTTTAGTGCCAGGAAACCTATCCTTCTTGTCAAAACTGTGTGCGCAATCAGCTACCGTGCAGTTACCCCGCTCTTCAACCGCCAAAAAGCCATGCAAAAGTTCAAGTGTTAGGTCCAAAACCTTACGGAAACCTTCAATCAACTCCAACTACGTTTTCTCTAGATGATATGCGTCTCTTTCATCATTTTCTGCTTCATGCCCATCCTCATCTGCCAGTCGGAAGTTCTTCAGCATGGATTTGTCAAGTTCCATTGCTTGCGCATCATGTGTGTCAGCCTTTGTGCCTTTCGTTTATTTATGAAAAATAATTCATGATTAACATTTAGTTCCTATAGAATCCTTATTTGATGCATGCCATGCTTGCTCTCTCCGCATCACACCTAATTGAAAACAGTCCCTCAGCCGGCTCGATCCCCCGACTTTACACTTCGTCTCTACGTCATCGTATTCAGGCAATTAGCGGACTCTCACAGGTTCTCAAACCTACTGATGCTTTCTTGCTATCACACAGTGAATCCATCCAAGCCACAATATATGTTCTTCTCTTCCAATCATGCTACGTACCCGACCTGGCAGGCTTCTTCGAGTTTCTCCACTTCTCTCGTGGCTACGAGGTTTTGCGTACATCCATTTTTTGCCAAAATCACACAACAAGATTACTCTTTGATAATAATGGCGACCATTGGACACTCATGAGTTCGCGGTTGGTTGATTTACCTCAAGTACCGAGGGAATTCGTAGACGATGCTGAGAAGTCCTTACAAATGCTGACTGACATATGTGGCACGTGCCGGGTCAGTCGCCAGCTCCTTAGCATGCTTTTTGATGTTGTGGCAGCACTGAAGAGCTCCTCGCTCATGAGTAGGTTATTCGCATATCTTTCGCCTTTACTTCGTAATCCAATGCTCATATGTGCGTAGCCCACTTCAAGTTCGTCGAAATTTATCTTGCAATAAGTAAAATGAACAACCGCACATTCGCAGTATTCTTCGATAACAAAAACAAGGTTGCAATGGTTTTAATGGCTCACTTTCTCGCTGTACAGAATTTGATAATGCCTATTTTGGATCGTGAAACAGTATGGGATGGCTCCGGCGTGAGCATTGTCAGGGCAAATAAACAATGGATCGGCGCAATTGTACAAGAGGCGGGTGATGAATTCGGAGCTTTTTTGGACTGGCCGAGAACGACAGCAAGATAATACTGAAATCTAGATTTTCTTGTTTAAATATATCGATCTTGTTCGTGTGAAATTAGAACCACATTATTTCCTGGCCATATGCCTCTTGTCCTTCTACATCGGTCCTGCCAATCCAAATCTATAATTATGCCTTGAAAGATTCACTAAAAAGCTTCCTACAGTCTTCCGGAATGACTTCCGGACACTCTAGCGAAGCAAAATGACCTCCGGTATCACATTCTATCAGTGAGGTTAGTGCTGCTCAAAATTCTACACAACATACATCCATCACTGCTTGGTTGAAGAGCAAAACTCACCATTATAGAAAACCAAATCTCCAGTTCTTTCCACGCCCCTCTTCGTCCCAGGTTCAGTATCCCACAAGAAGCTTGTACAATCCAATAGCACTGTAACTCTATTTCCCTCCGCCACTGGGATTTTCCGAACTCTGCATGTGCCAAGTTCTCGTAGTACGGGAGCAAAAGACGTCATGAGCATTCTCAGGATGGATTCGCAGAAGATTTTACAGAAGCATTCGCGGAAGTATTCGCAGGACGGGTTTGCAGAAGTATTCGCAGGACAGGTTCGCAGAAGATTGTATCGAAGCATTCGTGGGACAGGTTCACTGGAGTATTTGCAGGACAAGTTTGCCGGATCATTCGCAGGACGGGTTCGCAGAAGTATTTGCAGAAGCATTCGTAGGATATATTCGCGGAAGATTGTGTAGAAGTATTCGTGGAACAGGTTCGCCGGAGTATTCGCAGAAGTATTCGTAGAATAGGTTCGTGGAAGATTGTATAGAAGCATTTGTAGAATAGGTTTACTAGAGTATTCGCAGAATAAGTTTGCTTATACTTCAGTTCAGCTTATAAATAAGGAGTTTTGAAAGTATTATATTCACTATTCAGTATGATTCTAATTCTAAATTCATTTTCTCTACTTTCTGATTTCTTCTATTTTCTTTCCCTTTTCTTTTCTATTTTCTTTTTATCAACAGCCTCAAATAATGATAAACAACAGTAACAACCTCAACAACAATAACAAACTTATTTATCTCTTTTCATTAATACTATTCTCACTAATACTTATAAATAATATCTGCTGTTTAGAACAGTAGTAAAAAGATAAGATTTCCATAGTTCGACTATAGTTCTAAGAGGTAAACGAAATAACTGATTTCTGACAGATAGCGGATAAACAATTTGCACCTCAGCCGCTGAGAGATCCTTTCCAACGATATCCCTATCAGCAACATCCTCCTCCGCAACATCCTCCTCCGCAACATCCTCCTCCGCAACATGCTCCCCCGCAACATCCTCCTCCGCAACATCCTCCTCCGCAACATGCTCCTCCGCAACATGCTCCTCCGCAACATGCTCTTCCGCAACATCCTCCTCCGCAACATGCTCCCCCGCAACATGCTCCTCCGCAACATGCTCCTCCGCAACATGCTCCTCCGCAATATCCTCCTCCGCAACATGCCTCTCAACCACACCGTTTCCAGACAAATAATCCGCAACAAAGAGAAAGACAAGCCCTACTCGCAAGAATAGCAGAAATCGATACTGCTACTGAACGTAATCAAGAACGCGAGAGACAAGCAATCAATCTACAATATTTCTCTCTTCTCCGACAACCCCTTCCAATCAATAGATATCGGTAACTACTTTCTAACAGTTTTATAAATTATATTTACTTCTAAGTAGTTCTAGAGATTCTTAATCGAGTATTATTTAGTAATCTAGTTATTACAATTTATATTTATCTTTGGATATAGAAAATAAAATCTTTGATTATTAAAGAAAGTTCTTTATCGAAAAATATAGTATCATTATCTTCCGAGATTAGATTAGGACTTTTGAACTCTTAACCTGTTCTTCGGTATCGAAATATTATAGTTTATTGGAATTCTCGTAGAATATAATCCTCGTACGCGATCGTAGCGAGAGATCCTACTACATAGTTAGAAGATAGAATCGATGAAGAATATTATAAGAGGAAGAGGTAGCTACCAGTCCTATATGTTGCTGATTATTCGGTCAGGTTGTCAATGCACCCACTGAAATAATAAAAACTTTCTTGCGTAAGTATTGCTTGATCCCAATCTGGATCGTTATTATATTTGACCGGATTCGAAGCTTCAATGAATTTCTCGCCGACCCAGGTCAAGGTCCCCACAGGATTATTGTGAAGTGCAACTCCAATAGTATGAGGTCGAGTACGCATCCACATCGCATACCCCATATGATTATCATACCAGTCTTGATAGCGATCTTGAACTTTCTTTTCTCGGGGCGTTTGGTTTTTTTGCGCTTCTTCAGATAGCGGGACAGGTGCGAAGTCCAGATGCAGAGCTTTGCATGCAGGATATCCATGTCTTGTATTGAAGCATGCCAACTCCAGCATTCCATGTTGCTCATCACGAGACTTTTGGTGGTATGAGCAGGCTCAAAAATGGCCAGCATATTATCCACCCGAGTCCGTGTCTGCAGAGGATCCGTTATGCATCTTGTATACATCAGGATCGACAGGGAAGCCAAAGGGTCTTATACACACAACAGCTGGCTTCCTACTAGGAGCTATGACGACAACTCAGTATGTATTCGATATGCAAGAAAATGATCGACATTTTTGCGCTGGGGACGTCGGGTGGATCACAGGTCACACATATTTGGTTTATGGTCCATTGTTGGTGAGGGCAACGACAGTGATATTCGAGGGAACGGCAGCCTATCCATCGTTCTCTCTTTTTTGGGATATTGTTGACGAACATCGTGTTACTCACTTTTACGCTGCGCCTACTGCACTTCGCATTCTGAAGCGCGTGGGCGATTCTAATGTGACTGCCCAGATGAAGGATCTGCGGGTGCGAGGATCTATCGGAGAGCCTATTGCGCCAGAAGTTTGGAAGTGATACTCTGAGGTAGTTGGCCGAAATAGAGCAGCTATAGTGGATGTGGGTATGTGAATAAATGTTCGAAGGTTGCCGACTAACTCTTTCGTAGACTTATTTTCAGACCGAAACCGGGTGTCACGTCATCCCGCCTCTCGCAGGGTCCATCCCGACAAAGTCTGGATGTTATACGGTTCCGTTTTTCGGTATTGAGCTGACCATCCTGGATCCCGTCTCAGGTGATGAGTTGCACGGTGAGACAGAAGGTGTATTGGCTATCAAGAACCCTTGGCCTAGCATGGCACGAACTATATATCGAGACCACATGAGATACATCGACACTTATTTCAAAACATACCCAGGATATTATGTAAGTTTGCTGACATCCTTCCTTGTCCTTGCATGACTGACTTGCTTCTTGTTCTCTGGCGACGGTGCATATCGTGATGAAGACGGATACTTTGGGATCCGTGGACGGGTTGATGATGTTGTGAACGTATCAGGGCATCGATTATCCACGGCAGAGGCGGAAGCTGCTTTGCTCGTAAGCCGTATGTTAACGTGAATAAACCGAGTAGAAAACATTGTTAATTCTTTCTGAAGCACTTGTAGCCGAGACAGCCGCGGTCGGGGCAAATGATGAGCTAACTGGACAATCACTGGTAGCCTATATCACTCTCAGGGAGACGGGGGAACAAATAGAGAGCATACAGCCTACACTTATAGATCTAGTCCGTAAGGCTATTGGAGCGTTTGCAACACCAAGCAGGTTAATTTTTGTGCCCGACCTACCAAAAACTCGCTCGGGAAAGATAATGCGACGAATCCTGAGGAAAATTCTCGAGGGCGAACGAGAGAATTTTGGTGACACATCAACAGTACGTTCGGACACGCTCTCACCCTTGAATTTTCCAAGATATTGACACTATATACCAGCTTTTGGACTCAGATATCATCCAAAACATCATCGCGGCTGTGGAGTCAAATCAATCAGGACGGTTTGATGTTGTACATGGTGCTCGCAAGTCTAGAGCATGTGAAGCAGTTGAGACTTCCTCCATAGGAAGGCAAGATGTTGTCTCGAGTCCCGAGTCTGTTCAATTTGTTTCAGGTGCATGCGAAAGTGCATGTCGATTCACGCCCAGCAATACTGATTGGGTAGACGCAATGCGACGACTTATTTGAGTACACTTTATAGTGGATAGATATGCCGTAGCTTCTAATACGAAGATCTACTCTCCGTGGAATCCCATCTCTAAAGAGAGATGGAGAGACAGTGCATAATTCAAGCAATTGTATCAGAAATTCAAGCCATAGCAATCGCCACAAGGTACATGCAGTTTATTCGTTGCGATATTGAAGGAGGTGAACGTGAAGTAAAATAAAGGCCTTGGGGCTGAATATAGGGAACGCGGATCCAGCTAAACAAGATATGTGAGCCGAGACACTTTACCGAGACACTAATAAACCGACTTCGACGGTCCCTAGCATCGCGAAAATGAATACAAGAGGGGAAAAATTAGGACAGCAAATATGTAAAAAAGAAATTGACATGAATTCAGATAGTGTACTCTCATGTTACTCTCTGACGGGGAGTCGAACCCCGGTCTCCAAGCGCAGTTGAGGGTTCGCTTAGATTCCCCCTGGCGGGGGAATCTA